>JAAGAY010141904.1:0-74435 GCA_011801015.1 Ardeotis arabs | reverse complement strand
GGGGAAGGGGAAATGGGAAAGGGGAGGGGAAATGGGAAAGGGGAAGGGGAAATGGGAAAGGGGAAGGGGAAATAAAAGGAAAGGAAAGGGGAAAGGAGAAAAGAAAGGAAAGGAAAGAGGAATGAAAAGAAAAGGGGAAAGGAAAGGGGAACGAAAAGGGAAAGAAAAAGAAAGGAAAGGGGAAAAGGGAAAGGAAAGGGGCAAGGAAGAGAAAGGGGAAAGGAAAGGAAGAAGAAAAGAGGGCAGGGGAAAGCAGAAGGAAGGGAGGAAGGAAGGATGGTGGTTCATGATTACGGGTCCTTTATTTTCAGCCGGGATAAAGCACACGCAGAGCAGATCCCCACCCTCCACCCTTCAGAAGGGTTTCCTGCCCGAGTCAAACCCCAGCTGCTGTGAGCGACCCGCGGGACACGGGGAAGCGGCGGGTTCGCTCCCCAGGTGGGTGCTGATGGCAGCGGGGAGAGCGGGAGCCGGCCGGAGAGCCCTCGGCCAGCCGGGCCGGCCAGGCAGGGCTGCTGGAAGCCCACCGAGCCAGGGAACGGCCCGGCACGCCGCGCCGGGGGTGCGGGGTCCTGCCCCCGCCGGGCCAGCCAGCCCTGCCCGGGCTGTGCGTGCCCCAGAGCGGCCCCCGCACGCGGGAGCCTCCCACCCCTCTTCAGCGGGGTCGGGAAAGAAAAAGGGAAAGTTATTTCCCTCTGGGACATGCATTTGTGGAAGTCGTAAGAAATCATAGGGCTGAGAGGAAGATTTCCCCCCTTTATTCCCCATTTACTTGTACTACTGGACCAGCAGGAGAAGAGGCAATAGGCAGGAAAGGAGAAGCAAAGCTGCAGAGGGACCTGGGGAAGGCTGGGGTTCCTGGAGACCCACCCTCCCGAGTGCTTTTCTTTGCTGTCTCAGTGGCTGCAGAAGCCTGGGAACAGGGATTTACTACGGCAAGCATGCTCAGGCGAGGCGTTTTGCATGTGTCATTGCTCAGAATCTCCCCAAACCATCGCGACTGAGTCATCAGCAGATGACTGAAGTCAGTCCTGCTCTGGCAATGAGGAAACTGAGGCACGGAGCAGGGAGGCGAGGGTGAATCTCCCTCCTGCTCTGCTTTGACGTCCACCACCACCCCTGCTGCTTGCCCAGGCCAGCCATCCCCTGGCCCTTCTTCGTGCTCCTCCAAAATGCAGCTGCACTGAGCGGGAGGGAGCCGCCATTCAGCAGCTTCTGGGCTGCTCCGGCCGGGAAGTGAGAATCACAACAGAGGCAACGGGAATCAAAGCGGAGGAAGTGGGAAATGACCCGCTTTAGCGTTCAACCAAGGCTGAAGACGAAGCTGGGCTCCAGAATGATCTTTCTGGGTCAGCGGCTTTGACATCTGCACTTCAGGTTTGGTTCGCACCTCTCCAAGCGGGCGAAGGAGCAGCGCAGGACCCCAACCTGCCGGGTGGCTGGAGACCTGCGCGGGGACACGACCACCTCGTTGGCTGCCGGAGCCCAGGAGCAGTGCGGAGGGAAGCTGGCCGGGTGTTAAATCACTCTTGAGTCAGGTTTGTTCAGAACTTTTTGGTTTGAAGGAATATATATATATTCTTTTGAGAAGGGGCTGAAATTCAGCTCTAATCTGCTAATAAACATTTCCTTTTTTCTTACATTCAGCCGACTGCGTTTGCAGAATGTACATGGAGGACTGGCCAGTGACACACGGGAAAAAAGCCACCGTCAGCCGAGCACACTGCAGGCAGGGAGCCTGGCGAGGAGGTTGCGGGATGCTCCGCGAGTGTCCATCTGCCATGATGCTCCTGGACGAGCCCAGAGCCCTGTGACTCCAGGGCACGCTGGCTTTCCACACGGGTGTCTCTGCTTTGCAAAAGAGCAACGAGAAGGATTGTGCTCTCCTGTCAGGGGCTCTGCGGCTGCGGTGAGGTGAGGTGCCTGCTCTCCCCACGGCCGCGCGTAAGAGAGATGTGCAAAGTTAGCTTAGCTTCTAAGCCAATTCGTCAGTGGAGTTGCAGGTGTCATGGGTTAGCGGAAGAAAATCTCAAGAAAATAAGCAGATGGGTGATGAGCAGCCGGCAAAATAAAATCACCAGAGTGCTTTGTCTTGCTTTGCTGGAGCAGCTGATAAGCTGAGGAGCATTGCAATCACTGGGGGACAAATCCTGCTGCCCCAGCGTGAACAGGCAATGGTTTGGCCCCCAGCAAGGAGGTTTCCCGGAAATTTCCCCTCCGTAAGGTGGGAATGTGTCACCGCACCTTGTCTGGGCGGCAGGACACCGTGCCTTGGCAGGAACCGCACTGCAGTGGAGCCCACTGGCTGTTGGCTTGAGATGTAAGGGAATCCAGAAGCAGTTTTGAGGGTCAAAAGGGAAAAAGAAAAGAGAGAAAGAAAAAAGGAGGTGAATGTAAGAACTCGGGTGTTTCTATAGCAGCAGCAGCAACGCCCCGTGAGCAGCGCTGGGAGCAGGTGGGACTGCATCCACGTCACTCATCACAGCGTGATGACAGTGCTGTCAGCAGACAGATAAGAACCGGTTCCTTGCACGACTGGCGTCCCACCACGCGCGCCTGGGCTGAGCCCCTTCCCCGCGAAGCTGCCGGCGGCGGAGTGAGGAAGAAAGCGGCCGCTGAGGGAACCTGCGGGAGAGGGGAGGAGGCAAAACGCCCCACGTTTCTGCTGGCGCTGCCCACCTGAAGGACTTGTCTGGTGCGAAGGGTCTGTGCTCCCCGCAGAGCTGAGCTCCGCCGGGCGGGCAGCGCGAGAGGGGAGCTGGGGGCAGCGGGAGGCGGGGGTGCAGATCCACGAGCACAAACCTTCCCGCGCCCGCAGCGCGCGGCAGAAAGTGTCCCGAGGACAGGAACTGCGAGAGCTAGCGGAGAGTCAGGAGAGCAGCTGAGAAAACACATTAATGCACCATAAAGAATGTCTTTGCTTCCCAATGATCTTTATTACTATTATTTATTCATTTATACTCTGCTGCCTTGCTTTTTTTCCTTTTCATTTTTTTTTTTTTTTCCCTTCTTCCAGGCCTTTCAATGCCTCATACCACCCTCTCCACCCCTGGAGACGGCGTTTAAACGCTGTCTGATCTCCAGGCAGAGAGCGGAGGGCTGGCTGGAGGCGGGCGCGGGGGATGCCATCAGCATGCCCGCCACACGCCGCAACTCCGCCAGCCGCGCAACGCCTCGGCCGGCGCGTTGGATCGGGCCACAGCTCCTCCGTCATCCAAATATTTAGATTCTGCAAAGGCTAGGATAGAAACACCAAGAAAAATAAATATTTTACAAACACAGTAACTGAAAACCTAAACAGGAACCAGCCGCTTCTCCCTGCCCGGTGCGTGCTACCGAACCAGCGCGAGCTGTGCGTGTATTTCACAGCTGCGGCACTGACACCGCATTTCCTTACAAAGGAATGCTATGCGGCAGCAGCACAGCATCAGGCAACTTTTATATAGTTTGCGGAACGAAGCAAACTTATCTCGGGATGCTGGGCAGCTTGTGGGCTGGTAACGTCATGCCGCTCCCCGCCGTGCTGCCTCGGCGCTGCTCGGGAAATCCAAACCTCGGTCCTCTGCTCCCACGCGGGGACCCTGGGCGCGGCCAGGCTCAGGGTCGTGGCATGGGTGCATGCGTGCGCGGTAGGGTGGCGTGTGCTGGGCAGGGGCTGGCAGGGCAGGCTGAGCGCCCGGCGCTCGCCGGGAGCACGGGAAACCGCTGAGATCTTTTGGTCGGCGGTTTTTCTGGCTCCTGTTTGCTGTCTCTTCAGACCTTGTCTTTTTGGCTCATTTTGGGGTCCCTCAGGAGCATGCTAGGTGCCTCCCGGAGACGCACATCCCGTTCTGGGAGAGGAGGAGGAGGGTAGATGGTCCCAAACCAAAGAGGAACAAGCGTTACAGCGTGCGGTGCTGTAGTCACTGGCTTGGCTCACTTGGGACTGATTGCAAAGGGCGACCACCACAAAGCAGCTCTCCCTGGTCACGCTGAATCGCTCCCTTTGCAGAGCAACAAAAGAGTAAACGGGCACAAGGTGCTTTACTGGCAGCCCTCAACCCAGGATGGGACCGACCCTCCTCCAGCCCCCTCACAGCCTCCCACCTGCGCGTCGGGCATCCGGGCTCCCACCTGGCACGGGCCGCCTGCTCCCTCGCTCTGCCCTCGGGCGAGGGGTACGTGTGCGCTGGAGGGCTTTGTCTGGGCAGCCGAGCTTTTTGGTGGTGGTTGTTATTTTTAAGCCACACGTTGTTCTGGATTTGCGTCAGAGACAGCAGGTTGGAGAAATGTGCCTGGCTCTTCGAGCAAAACATGGCAAGGTTGGAAATGCCCCCCAGCTCCCTGGGGAGAACCCCTGTGGCAGCGTCCCACAGGGTCCGGTGGGCTGGGGTGCGGGGATCCAGCTACCCCATGGACAGGAGCTCAGTGCACCCCTGGGCACGAGGGAGCCCGCAGCATCCCGCCCTCCGGTGCAGAGGGAGCTGCCACAGAGCCAGGCAGAGGCACATCCCCCCTGGAAGCCCAGCGATCCCGGTGCAGGGAGCCTGGAGCATCCCGTGTGCGTCAGTCCCAGCAAGGTAAAACCGCAGGAATGGCCGGGGTGGGAATGCTTTGCCCTCAGTGCCACCGGCCTGATGAGTGGAAATAAACCCAAATGAAGTCAGCGTGGACGAGGCTGGCTTGTCCTGAGAGGGACTGGGCGAGAGATGCACCCTTGGCACAGCCTGCGGGAAAGACACAAGGCTGGGATGCAGACTTGGCGACTGAGCCATTCCCCACCCCTCTCGGGAGCCGAGGGGCTGCTCTTGCCCCCTCCCCACCCGCAGGGAGAGACCCCTTCCTCTCTGCCCTGCTCGGCGTTCGCAATAACCTTTCTGCGGAGCGTTTGCGTGCCTCATGGAATTACAAAAAAAAAACCTACACCAGGATCTCACTGAAAGCAACCAACTGTTCTCCTCGCATGTAAATGTTGCTGCTCTTTTGATTTTAAACGGCTTTAATGCCGGGTTCATCTGCTAATTCCCCTCCTGCCCCTTGTGTATCGTATATTAGGAAAAATGTTGTTCTGTATCATGAGCAGTTTATTTTATCGAGTTTAAGAGAAAATCCCATACTGAGATGCTGCAGATAAATATTCATTGTCACATCTGTTTTGGTTTAAGATTGTTGCCTAAAATGTTAAAAATACAAACATATTTGGCGGGGGAGAGGCTGGGGCGGGAGGGTTGGTGTGGGCTGCCGGAGTCTGGGCCTTTAGCGCAGCTCGTCAAACGTTTTATCGCCAGCAAGGAGAGGAATCACAATGAGGGTAAATCTCACTCGAGGGAAAGAAAAAGGGAACAGCGGCCCTGAGGAGACCCAGACAAGCCCAGCTCTGCAGCCCTGCTCCCGAGCGGACTGGTCCTTGGCAGGAGCATCCCCCAGCTGTGGGGGGCTGTGGGGCTCAGCACTGCCACGGCATCGCTGGCGATACGGGAGGTTTCCCATGCTCACCAGCTCACAACTTCCTCGAGGACCTCTTCCAGCGCCTTACCCCCCAGCAATGAGAAACAGATAAACAATGGCGTGACCGGGCTGTTTTCCTGCTCTCTGCTGCCGCAGGGATGCTGCGCCGCGGGCCGGCTGCTCCAGCACACGGGGTGTGAGCTGCGGGGCCCCGGCCGCACCGCAGGGAGCTGGCTGGTGGACGTGGCAAGGGCTTGGACCACGCACACTGGTTGCCACCCCAGCTCTGCCCGGCGGGGGCATGGTGACCTCTGCGTGGAAGCAGTCCCGTCCGCAGCTGCCAGGTCTCCACATGATAAATGAGTGTCCCGAATGACTGGCACCAGTTAACTCCACTGGTAGTAGTTTTCAGCAGACAGGCTGAGAGCTGAACAGGGTCCTTCTGCCTCCGGGAGAGCCTCTCCAGGCCAGACTTGAGACCCACAGTGATGGGCAGAGAGGGACAACATCAAAGATGCTCCATTGGGCACAGTCTACAGGGTCCCTGCTCTGGAGATAACCAGAGCCCTTCCCTGGACTGGTCCGCCAGTCCATTACCTCTGCTCAGCACTAAAATTTTATTTTACATTTAAATAAAATAAACTAGACTCGCCTGACCTTATTTTTTTCTTTTAAAGCTTTTGCAGCTCCACCGAATGCAGCCAGTGGATATGGGGAGGCATAATAATCAGGATAACGCTTTCCACTTACTGAGCACTTTATATTCTCCAAGCACTGTACAAACATTAACTAATTAAACAGAGCAGAGAAGCAGCTCTGTGCTCTGTCCTAGGGCTGGGAAATGGAAACAAGGAAACTCTGAACCAATATGTCAATAACTTCAAAGTCCCATTGTCCTGGCCTTGGCTTTGTTGCAAAGGAATTTGAAACTGTCTCAGAGTTTCCGACATGGCTTCAGGCTCTTCACACTTGGGAAACAAGTGTGAAAAAAATGTTTCGGAGTCAGAAGACAAACCCTGATCAAAGTTGGCAGAAATGGCCATGGAGACCCCGGGACTGCAGCGTCCCCCTTTGATGCCGCCTCATGTGGGAGCCATCCCGGCGGCTCTCGCACACAAACCCCGAGCCCTTTCCGAGGGCTGGCATCTTCCTCAGGGCCCTCTCATGCGCATCTGGGGGATGTTTCCTATTAAGGATTCACACTCTGGTTGAGTTACATTCCTAATTGTGGAGACTTTAACGACCCTAATAGGAAACACACCCGCAGCGGAGTCCCTGTGAGTCATTCTCCCATCGGAGCGGTCCTCGGGACGGCTGCCACATGGCAGGGATGCACTCCGCATGCTGCCTGCGCGCCCCGGTGGGATGCAGGACCAGGCTCTGCGTTGGCCATCCCATTCCTGCAGGAGCATCTGCCTCTCTGGAGGGAGCAGGGGATGTGGATCAGAGCCTGGCACTCGGTGATGCAGGGAACGACCACGGACATGTTCTCCAGACCTTCGGTTTGGGTTGTCCGGCCAAGCGGACCAGCGCGTAGCTGCTCTCTGCCCACCTGCTGGGAGAAGGGAGTTAATAAACAGGGCTGGAGGGGTTCAGCCAGCTCCAGAAAGGCCTGTTCCAGCCCATGCCCAGAAATGGGGGTGCCTCAGTCCCACCCCCTACGGCAGCTCAGGGATCTGGGCTCTCACCCTGAAGGGCAGCCGCCCTCTTGTTCAGCAAGCCAAGGTGACCTTCGGGTGATGCCCGCTTGTCCTAGCGCTCAAGTGTCCCATCCATCACAGCGACAACCCGCACAGCTCCAGGAAAAGGTCACTTGAGCTGTACCAGCCTTTCCCTTTCACATTTATACTCGTGCCAGATTAATTATTTGTCATAGAACCAAATGCCCCCACTGCAATTATTTGCTGTTTTCCGAATCAGCCATGTTTAAGATGCCTCTCTCCCTTCCCCTCCCTTTCTCCTTTATTCAGAGACACCAAAGAGAAAGCACCAGCCCTTGCATTTTTAGGACAAATTCCTCAATTCCGGGGATGTTCTGGCTGAAGCCCAGCACATTCTTCTGTGTCTGCTTGACAGCAATACCTGGTGATGTCAGACGAGCCTCTAGGGCCCTCAGCTCTCATTACCAGCCTGTCTAATTAAGGAGAGATGCTGTTGCTGACTGCTTTTGGTGAGCGATGGCAGGGATGCAACAAATGCCAATCTCTGTCCCACAACAGAAAGCACGGAGGTCCCTGCTTTTAGGGTCCGGACCCTCAGAGTGGAGGCAGGCAGGGAGCCCCGACCCGCGCTCACAGCTGTGCTGCTGGCAGGGAGATGCCAGGATCAGCATCCAGAGGGCCCCAGGCAGGAGGATCACCTCCAGGCCCCCAAAGCATGCAGGGCTGGGGAGCCTCAAGCCTTATCTTATCTGAGCAGACTCGCTCCAGTTGCTAATTATTAGCTCCAGTTGCTAATAATTAGCAGGAGGCTGGGTGATAATTAAGGCAAAATGAGCCACCCCCTACCCCTCCCACCCTGGATGGAGGTTTGGGTTGTGAAGAGGAGGTCCTGAAGGTTCTCATTACGCTCGCTCCCAGCCCTGTGCCCCCCGCTATCTGCTGGCACTTTCGCTGCAGCTCCTCCACGGCCCCCGGCTCGGGCGCAGACGTTCCCAGGGCACCTTCCCTCAGGTTGGGGATGTTTGGCTCGGGGTTGCGGCACGGGGGGAAGAGGGAACTGTTGTTTTTATTATTTCACAGTGGGAATGTTTTTCCTCCTGTTATTCATCAAATTCTGCTGGAATTTAATACTCACCAGCCCTAAATAGCCTATTGCACTAACTGTGATTGATGGTTTCCAACCAGTCCATAAATGCTGCCCCTCCTCAGCCCTGCACTTTCTCTCCATTTCTCCCTATCGCTCCATCTCTCCTCTCCTCCCTTTCTCTCTCCCCCTCTCCCAGGCTGGAGAAAAGCTGATCACGCCGTTGTTATGTGGATTGATTTGTTTTCTGTTTCTGCTCTGTTTTTGGGATAGGAAAACATCAGGGATTTTTGAAAGAGCAGTGAAATGCCACGGCCAATGAAGCCTGACTAGAAATTCCTCAGGTTATTATCTCTCAGATTAGGGAAATCTTGGTGAATTTTTGTGCTGAAAGACTTCAGGAGAAAAAAAAATGGCAAAACTCAGCAGCAGCTGCCCAGTTCTTCCAGGAGAGCGATGCCCACCTGGAAGGGCACCTCTCCCATGGGAGGAGGACGTGTTTCCGCACTCTCAGGGCAGAGTGTGCAAGGAGAGCTCCTGGTCCAGGGCTTAGGGGGACGTACAGAGGGTCCACAGCCCGGGGAAGTGATGTGAGCTCAACGTCTGCGGGCATGGAGCCGCTGAGGACACAGCACCAAGAGCGGCCACGTGCCTGCAGGTGCTCACTTAGGGGCAGCACTTGCTCAGGTCTCGCTTCGATGAGCAAACTCTACTGTCAAGGCACAAATCCCCAGGCGTTACGGCTTTGTGGGTTAGAGGCAGCCAACCCGGGTTAGCTGCCCAGGCTAGGTCCCGGGGAACAGCTGAGTCTGAGCTGAGTTGGGCGCTGCAGGATGCTCAGAAGAAGCTGGTGATGGCGAATGTGCAAACCGGCCGCCTGCACACGCATGGCGGCTGCGGGATGGCGATGCTCGCCCGGAAACAGTCTCCTCCACAGCCCTGGGGACGCGGGGACTGCTGGCTGTTTACTGGACCTTCCCACAAGCCGCAGCAAATTCTCCCTGCCTCTCCCCTTCCCTTTTCCTAGCTTTCCCAGGCAGAGCTTGCTTCTACCTGGTGGGGGCTGCCCTTGCCTTGGTAAGCCTGACAGAGTTCAGAGGAGCCAGGCTGTCCTGTTCAAATTAAGCTACCTGAGATAAAATCTGGGGAGCTCTTAGAGGGAAACAACTTAAAGAGATGTAAAATGGTAACTTGATTTACTCATTTGTTACTGAACGTTTGATTCCTCCCCGAACCACCACCCAGCCAGCTGGGTTATGTGTCAAAGGGAAAAAAAAAAATCCAATACAGGCAGATCCCTTATCAGATCCATGGCATTAAAAGGATTTGGGGAATGCTAATGCAGCACAGGGAGTGGGAGACGGCGCGGGCTGGCTACGGGTGGCCGAGCACAAGGCAGCACCTCGGCTACCCCCCACCCCCTGAAACGGCTGCGGGACACAGCGGGCCCCAGCTCCTGTTCTCCCTTGGGATGTGCTGGCAGGGCTCTTCCCACAAGGCAAAAGCTGAAGGCGAGTGATCTGCACCGCACAGCAAAGGTGGGCTCCCAGCCTACGCCCAGCCTCCACAAAGAACATTTCTTGCCCGGATTTGCTGGCTGCAGCCAGTTCTGTGCCAGCGTGTGGGTTAGGGACAGCTGTCTGGGCCCGCAGCACATCCCTTTTATAGCATGGATTCGGGTGACATTGCTCCGCAGCGGATGGGCATCCCGCGGTTTCCCACGCACAAGGACAGAAACGCTGGCCCATAATTGATTCAGAAGACCCAGCGCCAGGGAGGTCTCTGGGCACCACTCCCCAAACAGCCCCCAGCCCAGAGGGATGGAGGATGGGATCCCAGGACAGAGCCCGCACAGCCCGGGATGGGGATCCAAGTTCCCGCAATGAAAACCCCTGGGATGAGGCCCTGAGTCACGCTAATGACTGAGAGAATTGTTTTGCGAATTAACAAATGCAATTTGCTCCCCAAACAAAGGCAACCAGAAAAGGGCAAGGTTAGGACAGCAGGAAACACACTTTGCTCATTCATTTTGACAACGGCAGTTTTGTTTCAATTACTGATGCACATCCTCCGAAATGTCCTCGCCAGCACGCTCCAGCCACCCTTGCCAAAACGCTGAAGCCTGGGTAATAGGAGACCTTCAGCGTGATGGCTCCGCTATTAAACCTGCGCGGAGACGCTGGGAGAGCCGGTTCTGTGCGTCCGAATGATGAAGGGCAGATGAGTACGGCCCTGCTGTATTACACTGCAAATATATTTAGCTGCTCAATGTGCTACAGATTAGGAGCAGCGGGGCGCCTGGCAGTTACACTTCAGAGGGCTGGGAGGGAACATTTCCATTTAGCTGAGTTGACATTCGCTTTGCACGCACCTGTTTGACGGGCGCCCCGTCCCCAGCCGGGGGCTGCGTCCTCTCTCCCCAGGGCTGCTTTACCCCTTCTGCCCTTGGGCAGGACCCTTCCCATCCGAGCTGGCATTTTGGCTGCTGCCCTGGGGCCGAATTCGCGTTTCAGGGCACTGCCCTCTTGTTCCCCTGTGCTCAGCTCCGTTCCCCTCCTGTGATGCTTGGAGCAAAGGCTTTTTCCCCCGGGATAGCTCCTCTGCCTGAGAGCATCTGGCCCAGTTATCCCCACACGCACACACGTGCGCTCCTTTATAAATTATATGGAAATATAAGCATCCTCTTCCTCCCACCCGCTTGTAGGGTGGACATGCTTTGCTCCTGTATCTTCAGGGAGATGCTCATGGGTGCAGCCAGCAGCACCATTTCCGATCAGATTTGTTTTTCCCGTATTGATATCCTGGGAGAAAAAAAAAAAAATCAGGTTTTCCTCACATTTGCAACTGAGATTTTCCAAGAAGTCCTCTTGGAACCCCAGAACCTGAGAGCCGTGGTGCGGTCCCCTCCTGCCCCACCGCAGCCCTTCCTAGGACCATGCCGTGTCAGGATAATCCCGATTTTCCTAGACTGGAAATTCCTGAGAGCTGGAGAACTTCTCTGATTATTTGCAGGCACGTGGTCGCTGGAGGGACGGTATGATTTCAATAACCGTCCCAGCGCTGCGGCATGCGGCTTTAACAGCCCTCGGCAGCCCATCTTTCCACAGGGGTGACGGGAAAGTTTGGAGACGTTGACACAAAACAAGCCTGCACTCAGCAAAATGAAAAACAAAATAAACCCCCAAATCTCCAAAACCTGTTGCAAGTCAACCAAAACGTTTTGCTCCATCGGAAAACAAACAGGCCGTTCGCTTTCGCAAGCTTTGCTTTTTTCAAGCTTCTTAAGTGGGTTTGAATTAAACATAGGCAAATTTTGTCTGAAAACATCGTTTCAGAGCACAACAAAAAATTCAGGAAGCTTCCCTGGAAAGTCATTGTAACAAAATGTTTCAACCTTGCTGATTTTATCTGTTTTTTTTTTTTCTTTTTTGAAGGATACAGCATCATTGCCATTTAGTCAGTCATCCTCGTTGACCTGCAGCTGGACTTTTTGGCAAACAAATTCCTTGCCAGAAAAGCTTCGCGCAGCATCGCAGCCCGTGTCTTTACTCGGCAGCTGCTAACGAGGCCTGCGCCCGCTGACGAAGCCGCCCGCGCTCAGCTCCCTTTGCAGCCCACGGACGCCGCACCTCGGCGAGCGATGCCGTGTCGAGCAAGCAGAAAAGCCAGAATTTCTGGTTTCCATAAAGGAATATGGAGAATATTATCCAGTGAGATTTGAAACGGAGGTGGGAAGGTTGCCAGCGTGCAGCGTTTTCAAAGAAACCGCTGTATCTCATATTGCTGAAAACTGGGAAGTCCCGCGGGCTTAGGGACGGGGAGCCGGGAGGGGTGGGGTTCCCCGCAGTGGACACGGGGATGGGGGCAAAGCAGGGGGTGCTTTCTGAAGGGTTCCTTTTATATTGGAATAAGTCATAATTAATGCTATCAAGTGGTGAGAAGGCAGCTTTGGGTAATGTGAGCAGAGCCTTATCTCTCCCCGCGTCCCGTGGCCCGTCTACGGCTCTGGTCCCACGGATAAATTAAAAAAAAAGCATCAGGAATGGGGTGGCACGGAGGGATTGGGGTGCTGCCTCTGCCCCCTGCTCCCTGCCAAGGAGCCTGGCTCCGATCCTGCTCAGCTCGGGGTAGCGGGGTGAGGCAGCCCCTGGGGAGGAGGCAAAATTAATTCCCCTCAGATCAATTTTTGGCCAGACTGGCTTCTGGATGGGGTGAATATGGCCAGAGAGTGAGCAGTGGTGCAGGAACAAGCACCTCGTGGGAGGGAGTGGTGCCGGGTGCGGTGCTCGGGGTGGGCACCCATGAGGGCCCCGGTGCGGCGCAGCCCGGCAGGGTGGGTTTCGGCTGCCCTGGCGCGTGGTGCTGTCAGCATCTGCAAGGGCTCTCGGGCTCGTTTGCGGTGTTATTAGTGCCCGAGTCAGCCGGGAGGGGCTGGGCCTGTTACGTGTCTCTGAGGCATGAGCTCATGGTGTTAGTTAGGCAATTTGTTAAATAGAGGCTGATTAGAGGTTTCCCTGCCTGGGTCCCGCAAACCATATGTCGTTGTTTATTTACAATTTTTGGCCAAGCTCGCTTTCTGTTTCTCTCCTTCGGCAGCCGAGTCACAAGCCACACGGTGCCACTTCCACCGGAGGCTGCGATGCGCCCTCCCCGACGCGGGGCCGTGGCGCAGGCTGGGTTAGCACATCCCTGGTTGGTGGGGAAAGGCTGGGCTGGACGGAACGGCTACCATAAAACGCCGGTTTGGGGGAAAAGACAGCAAAAAATAAAACAAAACCAAACAAAACTTAAAATTGGTGGATCAAAAAATATTCATCAAAATGCTTGTGTGGTGAAAAAGCCTCTGTGATCTCAATTACCTTCCTCTGCAAGGATCCTTGCATAGCTGAAATTGTTTAGTTTCTGAACAGCAACGATAAAAAAACCCTTTAGGTTTTATTTCTCTACTTTGGCTTCCCTTGGGAAAAAAGCCGGAGTGAGAGATTCCACGCGTGCACATGCGCGTTCACACACACGCGCACAAAGCCATAACAAACCACGAACAAACAAAAGCCTCAAAACTCATTTGCTTTAATTTGTTTTTGTTGAAAAAATGTGAACTTCTCGGAGCGACGAGAATGCGACTGGCTTGTTTTGTCTTTGTGGCCTGCCCTATTTTTAGAGAATTTGTTTTCCAGTTCGCAGCCATCCTTGGTACACTTCTCCTATTAAGGATAACGCTACAAGCTGCCCTGAGCCACTGCCCCTTGCAGGAAATGTTGAGCGGGATGGGAGCGTTCGATGGGAGGTGGCCGGTCTGCTCGAGTCCCGGCTCGCCAGCTGCCTTCTTCCCCTGCACCTTGCGATGTGAGTGATGGGTCCCCCGCCCGGCCCCACGCTTTCATCCCCCCGCTCAATCTGAAGTTCATCTTCGTGAGAGACACAAGCTCGCAGGCAGGGCAGCAGCCGCAGGGAGCTGCTCCAGCCTCTCCTGGGCAGCGGAGGGAAATGCCGCGGCGGGGATGTGCCACCATGTCTCATCTCGGCGAGAGACGCTTCCTCTGCGGCGTGGTGGGGCTGAACAGGGAAAGTGGGTCTGGCTGAGAAAACGCACGTGTGGGCTCTCCGGAGAGCTTGGTGTGCTCCGGCTGGCAACCCCACCGCTCCTCTCCCACAGCAGCCACCACCTGCCTCTGCAGTCGCGTGTCACCATGTCCCCACGGAGCCTGCAGCCAAGGGGCAGGAGTGGCAGTGGCAGGAAGGTCATCAGGATGGTTTTCTCCAACCAGAGGTCCAGCACCTGGGATACTTCGTGTGGCTCCCTCCAGGCACCTTGCTCCAGCGCATCAAGGACGTGGCTTTTGGAGTCAGGGGCTGCGCATCAGCCCGGAGACGTGACCCCAGTCAGACCTCCACTGCGGCTGAGCATCTCGACAGCCCAGTCATGCAGCAGGACCAGCCAACGTTTTGCCAGTGAGCTCCCAATGTGGGGGAAAGCCCGGTCCTCCCCTCCGAACCCCTCTCCAAGCAGCAGCGGCTCAGCTGGGCTCGCTGCCACATCTCCGGCACCCACTGCCTCGCACAGACCCGCGCACAAAGGCGTGCATCCTGGGTTGAGGCCGGGGAGCCTTTGCAGCAGCTTCTTGTGCAAGCCTCGCTGTCCCATTGGCAAAAGCCGAATTGCATCACCTCTCATCTGCGGTGTGGACCGGAGAGGAGCCGCTGGGAGCCAGCTGGTGGTGCAGGCACTGGGAGCACAGCACAGGGCGGCTGATGGACAGGCTGTCCCGTGCTGCCCCTCGCAGCCACCCTCCTCTGCACCCACTGGCTCACGCCAGTTGCTCTCACCCTCATTCCACCGGTGCTGCCCATAAGAAATGAGCTGGTAATGTAAATCCTGGTTAAAAAGTCCTGCGTTACTGCTGTTCTCGAGTCCCCAGCATCTCTCCTCTCCTCTCCTCTCAGAGCACAGGGTCCCCTGAGGCCAGGACTGACTTTATTTTCCTGTCTCATGCGGCAACAAACAGACTGTGGATGTGGGACGAATAACAAATGGGATGTAGATAAGCCAGTCGTCTGGGGGAGTCGCGGCACGAGGCACCGAGAGAGGGAGAGGCGGTGGTGGAGGGAGGATGCAGAAGTTAGCCATGTCCAAACTGGATTAACTTGACAAATTTCACTGGGGGCTGTGATGCAGGCAGCACAGGCAGCGGCGATGGTGGAGCGTGCTTCCTCCTCCGGCACAGAGCCCTTGCCACGTGCCCTGCCCCGGGACCCAGAGCTGCCTCTCTGCAACCAGGGCTCTGGTCTCACGCTGCCAAAACCAAGCCGATGGAGAAGAATTGGGCTGTTGAGCACGAAGGAGACCAGGCAGAGGGAGAGCAGAGAGCCCGGAGTGTTGCATGAGGAGGGCTGGAGAGGAGGAGGAGGAAGAGGAGGACCATCTGGATGGTTTGGCAGATGTTCTCACCTGCGGGGACAGACAGCCCCTCAGTGTGACTGCTGTCCCCCTTGCTGGGAAACCTCTTCTCTGTGTGGACGAGCAATTCATCTCATGACTTTTTCGGTTCGTGCCTGTCAGCTGAGAGGCCCAGCCGCGACACCCGGAGGGAAAAATCAGTTTTATAGTGGGGGACACACCACGGGGAAAGTCTGAAGAGTGCAACCTATGCATGTTGGGGTGTGGAGGCAGAGAAGCAAGGGAGACGTGTCATGGCATTGACCTCCAACTCGTGTGAAGGTGTCAGTGAGCAGAAGGGAGGGGAATGATTTAGAAAGGTAGAGGAATGTGTAATTAGGAAGATGGGATTGAGGAGAGGAAAACAGGTGATAAATTTCAGGGAAATAATCCAACAGAGGCAGAGGAGTGAGGAACTCATCTGCGGGAGGAGCTCAGACCATCTTTCCACGGCACTGAGAGATAACGGCCAGTGGCAGAAAGCCCTTCTGCGGCCGTGGGGGTGACGGCGCAGGGGAGAGGGCATGGCATGGCTCCATCTCAGCAAAGCTGCATGTGGAATGCCAAATTCCCTCCTCGCAGGGACGAAGCCAAGTTCTGATCCTGCTGCGGCTTGCTGAGACCAAGCGTTCGATGGGACCCACCCCGGTCCTTAGGAGGGGGTTAGTCATTTCTCATCCACCTCAGTAACAAATAAACCTTGGAGCGGTTTTCCTTGTGCCGGCTGGGATCGGATGCTGGCCATGTGCTTTGGCAGCCAGCGTCGGCTGCGGTGGGTCACGGGGACAGGTTTTGTTTTGGGTAGGTCGGTACTTTTTTACCTTTGTGTGAGCATCTTTACAGGAATCTGGGCTTCCGGACAGCTGCACAGGGAGAACAGGGATGCACAGGAAGGTTTGGCCTCTGCAGCTCCAGGTAAGGTCCCACGGGATTAAAATGAAATGAGCTGGGGAAAGCTCAGAGCCTATGAGCCTGATGCTTCCTACAATCGTGCCGGTGTAAAAAAATTGCTCCACCACACGCACTAGGCTTACTGCACTATCGAGCTGGGGCAAGCAACGTCAGAGTTCGGCAGAAATTAGAGACAGGAAAGGCTGATTAGGTCACTTATTTCATCCTCTTACCAATTAGACAGGAAATTATTTAACTGCTTTATTTATTTATTTAGGAATGTACCTCAGCAGGAAAAATTCCCCAACGGCAAGCTCCGTACTTCTACAAAGGAAAGGGTGGAAGTCTAGCTCCTCATTCATTAAATTCATACCTCAAAAAAGGGTCTTTTAATGGAAAAACTGGGAAATAAACATCTCCTGACAAGCCTTTGAGGGCATGGCCACGGGGGGAAGGGGGTCTGCGGAGCATCCTAGGTAGCTTTGCTTTTCTGGAAGACACCTACTGCCTTGACCTCCTTCACTAGAGACGTCTTTCAATCACAGAGGGGCTGCAGTGACCCTCGAGCCCCTCATTCGCTTGGGGCTGTGGGTGCAGAGAACCACAAGTCTGGTCCCATGGGGCAGCCCCAGCCCCCCCCGTCAGCCCTAGCCCCACCCAGCCCACCCCCAGCTTGCCCTTTTCTGGGCAATGCTTGGGCTGATGAAGGATTTGCAATGCAGCTTATCCACTGGGACGGGAGCATTATCACGTCAGACAGCACCTCAGCGGAGAAGATTTACAGGGTCCGCAGCAGAAGCTCTCTGGAGAGAGCCCAGGAGCAGTTCGAGATCTGCCCCGGGTCCCACATCCACCACAGCGATCTCGTACCCCACGGTGGCACGCAAGGCCACAGCCATGAGCAACCCGGGGAGAGCGGAGCCAGCAGCTCCCTTTCTGGCTCGTAGTCATCAACAGCTCACTCTCTCTTCAAAATGATGATGAAAACCAATTTCCAAACCTCAGGGATTTTTTTTTTCTCTAAATGGAATTCTTGCCTCCCAGCCAAGCCTGGCTCGAGGCTCGTGAAGCAGAAGGATAGGCACGCTGCAAGAGGCTCTCCCTTGTTGGAGGCAGTGGCAGAAAGGGCTCGGACTGCGCCTTGAAACCGCAGCAGAGAAAGGCTGGGGCTGCGGCTGCAGTGCCCAGCGATGGAAGAGGAGGGCGGGCAGCTCCCGAAGGCCAGTGGGGGCCATGGCACGTGTGCCCGGGCTGGGCAGAGCAGCAGATTGCACCAGCGAGGGATGTCCCTCCCTGCGTGCTGGCCCGGGAAGGACCAGGCTGCGGAGGATGCTGTGTGGGGAGCGCTCCCCAGGGACTGCGCGCCTGAGGCCGGGTGTGCAGTATTAGGTGGGCTTAAATACTGCCATCTGCCAAGGCTGCTCGGGGTCTGCGAAGCAGCTCCTGGCCAGCAAACCTCACAGCCACGTACGGCACGGCAGGTGGACGTGCCTCCGCGAGGGAGATTCCGGGGCTGTGCTTCCTCTCCCCGCTTTCCTCCTCCTCGGCTCTGGGATGTGGCTGGGGGGACATCTGTCCCCGTGGGCAATGCTGGGGGCAGGTGAGCTGCACTCCTGAAAACCAGCCCTCTGCAAGGGTCTCCTGGATGAGGGATGCAGCCGCGCTCCCCTTATCAGACAACAGTGGACGCAAGACAACCTGGTTATCGAGGAACAGCAGAGATTTCTTTTCCCTTCCATCCCCTCCACTCCCCACCACTCTTTTCCATGATCATTCTTGTTATTCATTTCCCCTCTCTTCTTTTCTCCTTTCCATACAGACAGTTCCACGGGGCAAATCCAAACGAAAGGCTTGCAAAGAGGATGCTCATAAAATATTTATGGCGAACTGTGGTGAACACGAGTAGGATAATGAGGGTCTGCGGGATACGGGATGTGTCCAAACCAGCGCAGTGAAGACCTTGTAAGAGACAGAGGCTCGTGGTGGAAGCCATTAGTGAGTCCTGTCGGGTCTTTACTCATTTCCTTTGTGCACAGTTGCCGCGCTGCCACACACTGCTTTTGTTTGGGTTTCCCTTCTTCGCCTGGCTCTGGGTATTTTTCTCCATGGCAGCCAGTTGGGTGGTGCTGGCAAGGGACCGGGCCACCTCCGCCTTCATGGGCTGCAGCATCCCGACCCGCGCTGCGCTCCGCAGCCCGAAGCCCTGCTCCCACAGCCGCCTTTCCCCGCTGCTCCTGCCCCGTGATGCTCCGTCCCGCTCCAACGTGGCTGTGCGAACCAGCGGTGTTTATTTATAAAACACGAGGGGCACAGGTCTGAGTGCCTCCTGGCTCACATCGCTCAGGGTGCTTGTCTGCCGCAGCTCCGCTTGTGTAAACACACCACGCTCGGCTTTAAAGCGCACGAGGGGCTGAGCTCTGCCGATGCCAAGAAGGGGCTCTGTGCGAGCTTCGGTAATGTGCAAGCTTATCCCGTCCTGAGAGCAGAACCAATAAACATATCGCGGCCTACCTAATGCGGGGGAAGAGATGCCGTTAAATCCGTGTCTTACAAGGGCTTAGCTAACTCCTTCTCAAGTTACCCAGGAGCGGGTGTCGCATCTCCCGCGGCTGGGATGCTGCTGACCTTCAGGCCGTCTCTCCAGGGTCCGACCCATCCTCATCCGAGCCACTCTTCCTGCCAGGCTGGCCAAGGGGAGCTGAGGAGCCCCTCTGTCCGGAGGCGAAGCCCTGACCTACGCGCGCCTGTTTCTCCCTCTGCTCTCCTTCGGCAAGCCCCCCAGAAAAGACCGTGAACTCCTGTTGGAGCTTTTATCCCACTGGGAGCCATACCGCGGGCAGATGTTTGCTGTGATACAGGACACGACAGCTTTTATGAGTTGTCAGCTGGAACACAATATTTCAGGGTCTTTAGGTTAAGATGGAAAAGCAAAGCCTGCACGCATGGCTCTGCCGGCAGCGCAGCCCGCTTCCCGGCCCCGCACCTCCACAGCCCTTTGTGCACAGGAGCCCAGGCTCCTCTCAGCATCGCACCTCGGCTCCGCGCTGCAGCCGCGCTGCCTTCGCTGGTCCCGTGTCCAGGGACACGCACAGCGTCCCTGCGGTGACACCGTCCCTGTGGCCGGTACGTTAACGCCCGACCCAGCCTGCCTGGGTCTGGGCACCGTTCTTTCTGCCCCTCTTGATTTAAACCTGCCAGCCCAAGCAGATGGCAACGCGAAGGAAAAAGCAGGCAGGGTCACGCATGCTTTTCTTGTGAAGAGTAAAGGGAGTTTCCCACCTCTCCCAGGCTGGGAAACCACCGCAGCTTTGCAGGCTATTGCATATCGATGTGACCAAATCCCAACGAACTGTAAGAGAAGCCAGAGAGCAGAACGTGTTCGACTGTGCTGGGAGCACGCAGGGATGGTTCATACCTGGCTTGATGCAATTGCAGGACCCGGAAAGCTCACGGGAGCCGGGTTTGCCAAGGAGCCAGCTAAATAATTGATCTCCATCTGACATGGGCCACTGGGATGCTGAGGCACACCGTGATTGGGATGAGGGCAGAGAAGCTGCTTCCCTGAGGCTCGCACGCGAGCAGGGTCTCACCCTCGGAGCAGCACGGGACGCTTGGCGAGCGCTTGCTCTGCTGGTGCCCGCCCGGCTGCTGGATCCCACCTCGCCCTTGCCCCCTCCATCTCCATCGCCCCGCCAGTATCAAAGTTCAGGTCTCTCAGAACGGGGACGAGTGCTCCAGAGATGAAAGGTATTCCTGGGCATCACAGGAAGAGGTGATTAATCTCAATTACACGGCTGAACACTGAATAATCGGGAGCAGCAGCTTGGGTTACGCTTCCCCCTTTCTGTGGCTCTTGGAGGGGCTTTTCCAGCCCGAGGAGACATTTTAAAGCTGTTTTGACTACTGAAGTGCCAAACTTAACCCTGATGTAATTGGGCTTGTGGTGAAACATGTCTGCTGGTTTTTGCTCCCGGAGCCCTGGACAGCCTGACGTGTACGCAGCTGCCGCCCCTTTCCCACTCCCCGTGCGTGACAGGTCTCACCCAGTGCTCTCTTCCCAAGGTCATTGCTCAAATGAAAAAAAAGGAAAAAGGAGGAGGCGGCTGCCACGCCGTGGTGTGCCTCCCCCCGGCCTGGACCCCCAAGTCCTGCGGGGCTCCCGCTGCCTTCCCGCAGCTCCGCGCCTGGGCAGCGCAGCCCCCCCAGCCCCAGGGTTCCATCGGGGTCCGCGTGCAGGTTTGATGGCCTAAACCTGCACAGCATCTTCGCCCCGGAGAGACCCCTCATCCCGCCCTCTGCAGCGATGCCACCGCGCCCTTTGGGGTGCCACGCGGCTGCCAGTGACGCTCTTAGACCTTTTCGGGTAGGAAGTTAAAAATAGATACGTTCCCAGGGGAAGCTGCAGAGGGATCGAGCGGGGCCGGGGTGTAATTACCTGAGCTGGAATGGAGCCAGGCTCTAACGGGTGTTGCAAATTCTTCGCATTACTTTAGCTACCTGCTAACGAAGTGATTATAAAAACCGTATTTATAGAAGATTAGGAGGTACGTAATAGATACACATACGTAATTAGCCATAATAGATCGGCATTGATTACATTGCTGTTAATCCTCCTCTAAATATGTGCACATTAATTAGTCGGCGTTTAACACACACACACAATTATTTTAGGAGCAGAAACAGAGTGGTGGGTGCTGCAGACAACAGGGTATCTATTCCTCTTTTAGCATTTATTTTTCCCTTTGCGGCAGCACCGGCACCAGGCTGGGCCTTGCACAAAGAACAAAACGCATCCCAGTCCAAGGGCCTGCAGCACCAGCTTCCCACTCCGAGATAAGCGTGTGAAGGATCCTGCCAAAATATTATTTTTTGATGCATAAAATATTTTCCCGTTACTACGTAACGAAGCGGTGTGCCAGGCTCCGAGTGTGACACGGCTCCTTTTCCCTTAATAACTGCGGGGGTGTTCAGCTCCAGCACCCGCCGTGCCGGCACTGCGCATGCCTCACCGTGCCTGGTTGCAGTGTGGTCCCCGGTTGGTGCCCACCAACAGCGGCAGGTGGCTGGAGGGGTGTGGTTGAGCGTGGGACAGGAGCGACTCACTGGGCAGCCAGTGTGCAAATGCAGGCTCTGCAATGCTTCCCCCATCGCGACGGTCTGACTCCCACCAGGACTTGAAGACGACCATCTGCAGTCGTGATGCTCAAGCAGTAGCCGCCCAGAGCCACCAGGCATCGGGGTCTGCTTCTCATGGAATCATAGAATCTTAAGATTGGAAGAGGCCTCCAAGATCATCAAGTCCAACCGTCAACCCAGCACCACCATGCCTACTAAACCATGTCCTGAAGTGCCACGTCTACATGTTCTTTGAACACCTCCAGGGAAGGTGACTCCACCACTGCCCTGGGCAGCCTGTTCCAGTGCCTGACCACTCTTTCAGTAAAGAAGTGTTTCCTGATATCCAACCTAAATCTCCCCTGCTGCAACTTGAGGCCATTTCCTCTTGAGCTATCACAAGGGAGAATGAGCTGTCTATGTATGAGATGCCCCCGGGTGAAGTAGCCTTCCAAACTGAAGTCTGTCCAGCTGTCACGAAAATGGACAACACAGCTCCTTGTCTTCATCCCTTTCTGCCCTTCATCTCCCTTTAATTCCTTCTCTCCTTCTTCAAAGAGGAGGCAAACCCATCTCTGTCAGCCCCCACCAAGCCAGAGCATCCCCTCTCGTGGTGAAGAGATTTGGTCAACTTGGGTGACAATTGTCCATGAGTATCCTGCCACCCCAGAAACCCTGACCTGCAGGGCGGCAAAAAAGTGCTGGGGAGAAAGGGCAGAAAACGGCGCTGGGAGAACTGGGGTGAGGGGCTGGAGGCACCGAGGGAAGCTGCGGGACCATCGGGCGCTCCAGCCCAGTGCTAGGTGGCTTTGCGGTCCCTCTCCAGTAACAGGGCGGTGGAGCTGGCCGGCCCCTTCCCACCCAGCCTCTAGCAGGCTCCTGGTGCCCGGGCCATGCGCTGCCTCAGAAATTATTGTCATTAGCAACCCCGGTGACGCTTGATTGCTAAAGCAGCTTGCCTCCTGAAGTTGCTCGCTCGGTGCACAGAACGCATGAATCACAACGCAGATCCTGTTTCATGCAACGTAAAAAACCCCTCTACAAATCCAGCAATTAGCCTCCAATTTGCTTTCTCCATTAATGGGAAGTGGGGTCTCTCTGGGACGCTCTGATGAGACCCTGTTTTCTTCATCAGTTCAGAACCCTTCTCTCTTATTTATTTTTTCATCCTTCCCCTGAATCTATTTCCCACCGCAGAAGTGTTTTTCAGATCTTGGCAATTATTTATTCCACCTTTTCTGTCACATCCTTGCAGAAAGAAACGTCTCTGTTGGGAGCGGGGAGGGAGATGAGCGGCGAGGCCGGGGCTGGCAGTGGCTCCAGCCTCTCCCCCTGCAGCCGATGCCCCGGGGTGGGCAGCGGGGTCCTGTCGGGTCGTGCGGGGTTGGTCGTCCAGGAGGGGCTTTGGGCACCCGCAGAGCTCAGACCAATTAGGAACTTCTGAATCGGGGTGAAAAGAGAAAAGAAAGACCTGAGATGTCAGGGCTCGTCTTTTTTCTTCTCCGCTTGCTCCTCATCTTCCTTTTGATGGCAAGCCCCCGGGGTCTCGTCGCATCCTTCTGAATGGAAATCCTTCCTGCCCCTCATGGCAGCGCGTGAATGTCGCCGAGCGGATGAAAGGGAGCAAAAGGCAACTCCACTCCCGCCGGCGCTGGGCGTTGCAGCGGGGATCGAGCTAATGGGAGGATGGAGACATCAAGGGGGCACATGTTCAGGGGTTACCTAACGGGCTTTCCCTCCTCCTCACTGCGGAGCTGCTGGGAAGAACAGAAGGGAGGGAGAGACGCTGGAGCCCTGACATTTTGGGCGGCCCATGGGCAGCATCACCTGTGTTGGCACAAGGCTTTCAGACTGAGTAGAGTACGTGCTGGCTAGAGCTGGAAGGATGTGCTGACGTTCTCAGCGGCCTTTAAATCCTGGCTTAAAATAAGCCCCTGCTTTCCTGCCTTTGCCGGCTGAGGACCCCGTTCAGCGCAGTTGGCCCCGCCGCCCAGCCGGCAGCTCCACGGCCGGGGCCTCCTCCGGTTGCAAGGGTTAAACGTGCTGCTCCAAAGCCAATTTGGGACCCTCGGGGACACGGGACAGCCCACCCGCTTTAGAGAAGCCGCCCGGTTTCAGAGCTGGGGAGGCCGCCACGCTGCGGGACTCCGCAGGCGCATCCCGTTATGGTAAAAGATGATGTGCCTGTTTTTAGGCTGGGCTGAACCCCGGGGGAAATAGCGTCGCTGCATACCCGCTGAACAATGCTGTGGAAAATGGAAACAGCTTTTTCCAGAAACCTTCATGCGTTTTCCCTCTTTGTTCTGCTGCTCGGCCGGGGGCTCCAGGGAGGGGCCACGTCCCGGCCTCGGTGGTCAGTTTGTCCTTGTGTTTGCCATCAGGTTCACTTCTCCTGACTGATTGCATGTCACGGCGGTCAGCACCATGGGACGAGCTCCATCCTAAATACTGCTCAGAGAGAAAGAAAAAACTCTTCAGTAAGGGAATTGCTTGCAAGCAGCAAGGGGCAAGCAGGCCCACCGGTATCTTTTGTGCAGATGAAATTCTCCCCTGGAAGCGTTATTAGAATATCACAGTTTAAGGGGCTGGGGAAATCAAACTATTTGTGGGTAATTCTGGGAGCAGACGGACGCTTTTGTCAGCAGCCTGCCTCCTGGACAGTTTAAAATCTGTTGGTCACACATTCCTGGCCCAGCCAGGCTGAGTGCTGCAGGGGCTGCGGAGGGGATGGGGCGCTGCCCGGCTTTGGGCTGGCTCCCAGCGCTGGGCTAACAGTGGGGTGGGGACACGCTTGAAAAGAAAATGCCACTTCATCAAAACTGAAATATTTTCATTAAAATACTTCTTGGTTTTGGGAAGCTTCTGCCAGCAGGCTCCCACCTGCGCCTCGCACCCTGCCCACTTTTCCCTTGGTGCCTCGCAAGCCAATGTCCCTGCCCGGGGCTCTGGAGCGACGATTCCCTGGGTGTCCCAGTGCCCTTCCGTGCACCCAGCTCCAGAACTGGAGCCCAGGGGCCACCTGGGAGCCCGACACCCCCAGAGCTGCTCGAGGGCATTCCTTCTGCTGGCCATTTTGGAAAGGGCTGATTTCAGCCTGGCACCCGTGGCAAGAAGCTCAGTCCTGGCTTGCGCCATGTCTCTGTTTTATCCTCCAGCCAGGAGCCACCCCGGGAGCCCTGAACTCATCCCAGCCCCAGCACTGCTTTTTGTTTCTGCAGCTGAGGCTGGAAAAACCTCCTCAGCGCCCTGCTGACTCCGTGTCCCAACCCTGCCATTCCTTGGGCAGCCGCCGGTGCCTGGTGTGAAGGGCTGATGCATAGCCCAGCCGAATTTCTTGTGGAGCTCAGCTGCCTCGCCGTGAGCCATGCTGCAGGCATGACACGACATGGCACAGCGTGGCACGGTATGGCATGGCACAGCACGGCATGGCGCAGCGTGGCACGGCACAGCACAGCATGGCATGGCACAGCACAGCCCTCCTGCCTGTGCAGCCGGAGGAATTCACCCAAATGAGAGTCTGCCACCTCCTAAGGGGTTCCGGCGTGTGCAGCAATTATCTCCTAACCACCCATCCCACCCTCCACTTAAAATACCCAGAGGCGCTGGTGCGCAGTCAGGGCTAATGAGTGGATTATTGCAGCGTTTTAAAACTCAGCTGTTTTGTAAATTGGGATTATCCAGGGGAACCGAGAAGACTTTTTCAAAAAGGAAAAGCCCTTCTCCCCCTCCTCCATCTCTAGCAGTCTCCCTAACAGCCAGCACAGCCATGTTTAAGGTCTCATTTTTCAAATTCTCCTATCTCAAAGACATCGCTCCCAATTAACATCAAGCCTTTCCCTCCTGCTCCAGTTCCCCAGCACCAAGGAGCTGCATGTCCCCAGTCACGCCAGAGCACAGAACTGGGCTGGCAGTGCTGTCCTTGCGGGAACCGCTGGGCAGGGGAGCGGTGGGGGTCCGAGGGGAGCACCGGGCAGCGATTTCTCCCCGACATGGGTGCCGCAGCTCCGCGGCCCAGGCTGGGTCTATGGGAGCACCTGTCCTCTCCGTGGTGGCCCTGATTCAGCAAAATGATGGAAACAGGAGCATGAACAAAGCACCTGGCAGATGCTTCCCCATCCGTACCCTTTTCCCTGTCTCGATCTCCCACAAATCCAGACATTTCTGAGTGGCCAGACCCCCTCGCTTGCAGCCCTCTTTTCCTTTCACCCGCTCTTGGACCTACTCAGGCCGCGCAATTTTGCTGGAGAGCGGCAGCACTGGAGGCTGGAG
This sequence comes from Ardeotis arabs, assembly GCA_011801015.1. Classification (NCBI taxonomy): domain Eukaryota; kingdom Metazoa; phylum Chordata; class Aves; order Otidiformes; family Otididae; genus Ardeotis; species Ardeotis arabs. The sequence goes on along the minus strand of JAAGAY010141904.1, from coordinate 49,051 downwards.
GAGCAGGGGGGCACCGGACTGGCCCTGTGCACACCCCAGATCTCCCCGTGCACACCCCAGATCTCCCCATGCACACCCCAAATCTCGCTCTGCTGCACAGCGATGGGCAAACCTGCCCTCGGCTCTCCTGCAAGCTCCGAAGCAAACACCCAGGAGCGCGGCTGGGTTAGTGCTTCCTCCCAGCATCTTCTCCTCCTCCACCTGCTTTTCCTCCCGCACACCCCGGTCTGGCCCCGGGGCTTGCGAAGAGCTGGAGCATGCGGTGGCCCAGACCCCATCACAAACCCCTCACCTCACGCCCAGCAAGTGTGCTGGGATTCCAGCCCTTCCTCTCCCCGGTCACAGGGCCTTTCAGAGAGAAGTGTGAAACCCCTCACTGCATATATGGATTTGTCCTGGCTTAGCAGTTTTTCCAGTCTTCTTTTGCTGGAAATGGGAGTGGAAAAGCTCAAGCATCTTCCCCCAAAGGGAGTCACTGTCTTCTCCTACATTCTCCTATTTCTTTCTGCTGCTGCATTCAATGCCCAGGTACTTCTAGCCATCCTAATCCCATCCAGCCTGCCCTTGTCGTTCCCAACAGCTCTCGGGAGAAGCTGGTCTGCCCTGACTGCTGCATACCTCCACCCACACACAGGGCTGGGAAGGACCGGACTCTGTGGCCACCAGTTCCCGTGACCAGCAGATCCCTGCACCCCAGCCAGGAGCACCTTCCAGCTGCGGTTAGCTATGAGACCACCCCAAAACTCTCCATGGGCCAGGTGAAGCTCGGTTATTTATTGCACTGGCCTCAGGTGTTAATGAAAACAACCAACGCAGGTTCTCCGAGCAGGGTCCTGTGGCAGGGGAGGTTATGGAGACTGCATGGTCTGCTGCCGACAGCATCGCTCCCTCTCCATCCTCCCCACACCGAGGTGCAGGCGGGTGCATCGCTGCCGGGAGCACCCATCCTTGGGCTGGGCACCTTGGCCACCGCTCCCCTCAGCCTTCGGCCTCGCCGGCGCCTCCTCCCAGCCTTCCTGTGTGCTGCTGCTTCTCATCCTGGTGCCTGTCTAGACCAACACACAGACCTGATAAATATTTTGGGACTTATTAAAAAATAAACAAACACAAGGACAGTTTTGTTTTCGTCAACACTACCTTTGTTTTCTTTAACCAAAATAACATTCTGAGAATTAGTTTTTTTAATTTTTTTTGCCTTTGCCATGCTCCTTGTCAAACAGAAAACCACCCCCATCCCTAACATACCAGCAGGTTTGGGTTTTTTTTTTTGTCTACTGTTTTTCAGAGCAAGGGTGCAGGAGGTGTGAGTACAGGAACTGAAGAGCTGGCAAAAGCTGAGCTGAAGAGCGACCTGACTGTCGGAAAAGTGGAGCTGACAGAGCTCAGCCTTGAAGGAAGGCAAGCAGGTCACTGTTACACAGGAAAATGCTAAAAGGCAGGACGGGTTCGAATAGCTGACACTTCTTAGCCAATTACTGTGAAAGTGCGCGTTGGCAGCGGTGATGGGTGCGCTGATGGAAACCCGCTGCTCTGCTCGGTACCACCCGCGCTGGGTAACCAGCGCCCTGTCACCCTTCCCGCAGCAAACCTCCTCGGCGAGCTCCAGTGGAAAGAACCCATTATTTCTATTTCCCTCCCTAGACTCTCGCCACTGTAATTGTCTCTGCCTGCTGTCCCAAGCGTTTCCCGCGCAGCGCTAACGCAGCAGCTGGCAGCTGCGTCCCGCCCGGCTCCCCGTGTTCGCGAGGGCCGGGGTTTGGCAGGTCTGCCGCGCCTTTGAAACACAATCCTGGGGAACCAAACTGGGAAAGCTTACGGTTGTTTCCCATTCCTTTTCTCACCCAAATATGTACAACCTCATCAGCGTTACACTGCAGCTGGTTGAGAAATTTCCAAGAGCGCCTTGTTTTGTTTTGGGTTTTGTCAGAAAATGTTGAGCTGTCAAAACCAAGGATTTGTGTCGAAATGTAATCGTTTTGACGAAACTGTCATCAGGGGAAGTCTCCCAGCTCCGGGACGGAAAGCCTGATCAAAACCAGACAGATTGAGGGAGACAACTCGGCCCTGAGACAGCTCGCAGAGCGGCACAGAGACACAGGCACGGGGCGGCCGGCGATGCCGCGGCGTGGGGTGCGGGGGTGTCCTGCGGTGGAGGGCAGGGAGCCTCTCCCCTCCTGCCCCTCCGCCTCCCCTCTGCATGGATATTGTGGGGAACAGCCTGAGTGTGCCGCAAAGCTGAGCCCCCGGGTGTCACAGCGGGCACGCTGAGAGCTGTCGAAGATTTCTCCTGGCCTCCCACTTCCAGGCAGCCTTGGCTGTCTCTGGCCAGGAAGATGTAAAATGTTCCTTGGGTGGGAAAAAATCACCCCCCCCTCCAGCGCGGTTTCTAAGGCAGGGCCTGGCTGAGTCTTGCCCATCGCCTTCTCGGCCGGGACGGACGCTGCTGGGGCTTTGCCACGTCGCACTGGTCCGCTGCTCTTCCAGGAAATTAATTGCAAAATATTTTCTAAGCAATAATGTTTGCTCTTCAAGCTAGCACCTGCATAAACAGAAGTGACGTGAGTGCATCCTCTGTCATCCGCTGGCAAGGCATCCAAGCCTGGGAAGGACAGCGGTGAATGCCAAGCGCCACGTTTGGGAGGGAAGTGGGCCAGTTGTCCTCATTCCCACAGCAGGGAAGAGCAGGGATGCTCTGGGGGGGATGCTGCACGGGTTTGTGTGTGAGGACCGCTCTGCTCCGACCCTGGGAAGCCCCCAGCTCTGCAGGCTTCCTGCAGCAAACTGGGCCAGACGGCAGCTCTGTCCCACTGCCTCTCTCCCTCTGGGAAAGGCAAGAGACCCACTGAGCTGCTCTACAATTTGGGATGTGGGGCAAACCTCCCAAAATGGTCCCATGAGGCTGCGAGGATGCGCGGAGCAAGGAACACGTTGTGTCTAATGCTCAGGAACAGTACGCTAGGCTTTGCTCTCGCAAACACTCCTGAAAGACATGTAAATGAAAGCAAATTCCAATATAAACCAAAATATTTAAATGTTGCCTCTGAGATTCCTGCTGACCAGGTGAGTACGGGGGCTCCCAGGGTGCTACGCTCAGCCGTCTGCGTGGACAGAGACCACCGATCTCCTTCAGCACTGCTCTCCCCTCCGGCTGCCCAAGTCCCATCCCCAGGTGGGACACCAGGATGGCATCTCTCCATCCACCACGTGAGCTCTGGGCGCCTTCCAGGCACGGCACCTCTGCCCTTCCCCTGCGACTATCGGTGCCATCCCTTCACCTCTCCTTCGGCAGCCTCGTTCAGGGCGATTCCAGCCGCCGCTCTCCGATGGCGGGGACGAAGGGTGAATGTCCACTGTCCATGGAGAGGTGTCGGTTCAGCGCATGCTGGATCCTCCCCGCGGCAGCAGGACCCTCTGACTGCACATTTGGGTGCGCGGCGCCCCGCGAGCGATCCGCCAGGCAAGGACATTAGCGGTGCCAGAGGCCACTGGCCCTACACTGGCTCTGTCTTCGTTTCCCCATCTGTAACCTGGGGTTAATGACGTCTGCTTCAGGAAAGCGCTTTAAGATCTCCGGATGAAAAAATGTGTGCAAATGCAAATTATTCTGCTTATGACACGAGGAGATTTATGGCCCGCATGGCTCTTAATAATGCATTAATTACGCTTACAGTATTAGAAGTGTTCTGTGATTAAGCAAATAACTACAGAAATAGATGAGTAACTGGGGCGCTGGGTGCCACGCTGGTTACTGAGCTGATCCTGTTCCACACAGGACAAGATTCTGTTTTCAGTTGCTCGCGGCTTTGCCAAACTTTAATTGTTGGAGATGAAATTTTCCACACCTGTGTCTGCCTCGAGCTCAATCGTCCCGAGGACTTCCAGCCGAAATGGTTAATGTGTTCCCAAGAATGTAGTGTGTGCAAAAAAACCACGCTGAATTCTGGACACCGTTTCTTTATGGCGCTCTCATTCCTCATCAGGTCTCTTTACAGCAGGCGCTTCAAAACTGGGAGGACGTCTTTGTGCCCGGGACGTGCCTTTCGTGTCTTCCTGCCTGGAAAACACAACCGAGCTCGGCCACGTGCTGAGCTTCCAGCAATGGCTGCTTGCACTTCGCCCATCAAAATTTGCTGTATCTTTGCCATTAAAGTGCTGTATCCTCATTGGGACGGAGGTTGTGAGGCAGGAGAAGGAAAGACTTTGGGATTCAGGCACTCAAGCACTCCTTGGGAACCAGTCCACAGCTCAGACCACGATGCCGGCTGATCTCCCCGGTTGTAGTTTTCACTGGTCCACGTAACATTGCACATTATTTCTTGGATATTCAAATCTGAGATCATGGGAGCTGATTTCAGAAATGCTGAACACTCATGGCTCCAAAGGAGGCCCTCAAGAGCTGCGCTTTGAACACACAGAGTGTTGTATAAAAGGCCAAGTACCATCAAAAAACCCAGCTGCTTCAAATTGGGCACTCAAAATTGCCGATTCTTTTAATCTTGCAATATCTGTGCTTCAGCTCCTGGTAGGCGAGTGGGAGAGCCGGCAGGCACTCACGTCGGCTGTGGGAATAACTGTGCTTCACGGAGGCGAGGGCAGTGGTGGGGCAGGAGCGGGCACTGGGGGAAAGCCCGGGACAACCAAACACAGCTTCAGTCAGGCTTAGGTGTTGCCTAAGGGGATGTGGTTTGGGATGTCCCGGCTGGGGACAGGGGCAGGAGGCTCCCTCCCCTCCTCACCCCCAGCCTGGGAAGCCACCTCCTGAGGATGCTGCGAGGGATGTCTGGCACCTTCCGTGTCCTGCCAGCTCTGCTTCGCTCGCACCCGGAGAAACCAGAGCCAGCACTTTGGAAATGGGCAATCCAAGGCCAGCGAGTAACGCCGCCGTTCCCGTTAGCCTGCCAGAGGCGGTCAGCTGCTGACTTGCAACTTCTGCTGGAATAATTCCTCCCCATCCTGGCGATGTTGTGCCATTTTTTCAGTATCTCTTTTGTTCAAATGCTTATTTTAAAGGAACAAAATGATAATTACAACTCATTAAAACACCGCACGTTTCTGTCAGCACGTGGCGTGCTGTATTTTCAAGCAGGAAATCGTGGCCTACAGCTGACTCTGCGAATGTGGCCCCGTACCTCACGAACGAGGTATCCACAAACTCAGTCGGGGCTTCTCAGTCATTATTTCATTTCTTGAGCTTGTTCTGCTGCCTTGTGTTGTTGCATTTCAACCAGTTGCAAATCAGTCCCTTTAGAGATACCTGTGACTTGCCCCTGTGCTCTGGTCACCTCAGCCTCCTGCCATTGTTTGCCCACCAAGGAGAATATTTCCTATTGAGGGGGAAGTGGGAGCAATGTGAGACTAACTGACTGCTTCTGGAGAGCGTTTCTGGTCAAATATACCGCACCAGTAACCTGCAAAGTTCATCTTCCATCAAAATTCCAGTGAACCGTCCCTCAAAGTACCGATAGGAGTATTTGTGGAACACAAAGCAGAGGAAAAGCCTGTTACATGCTTTCCGGGAGGCTGATCCAACACTCAGGGAAGTCAGAGAGGAAGAGAGTCTTTCTTTTGACTTCAAATGGATTTGGTCAGCTCCAGCAAGAATTTGAGACTTTTATTCATGAAATATTTTTTTAAGGATTCCCCCAGCTTTAGCCACGCACAAATGGCTTCAGCATCTGCAATGATCAAGTCAGCAATTATATTTCTTTTTGAGCATTCAGGTCAGCCATTAAAATACCTGTTGAGAAGAATTTGGCAGGGGTGTGATTCTCCCACCAAGCTAGCAGTCAAGCCGGTACGTCTCCTTTCATCTTCACCCCACTATTACCTCAATAGAGAGTGTCCATCAGTTTGCTTTTATTTATTTTTTTCCAGGCTATTTTAGATGATCTGCTGAAGAAATCTCACTCAGCAATGAGTGTTGACCTTGAGCCACTCCTTTTCTTTCTCTCTCCTTTATTTAGGAATGTGCAGTGAATTAAGACATCACTTATAGCCGCACTCTTTGCAGCAGCAACGGCTCTCCAATGGAGCATGAATGGCAGGTCTGCGGGCAGCGCTGTCCTGGAAATGTGATATTATGGAAAGGAGAGGTGACCTGCTTACAGACAAAACAATGTGACGGGAAGAATCCTGCCTCCAAAATGGGACATGACTGCTGCCTCCCCGAGGGGCCGCACCGCTCGTTTCTCATCAGAGGCCCTTGACAGCAGCCAGGGGGACACGGGGGTGCCAGCGAAGGGACGGCATGAGCTTGCCACGGCCTCACTATCGCCGGCAAGTCCCAGGCCATTAATGACCAGGGGTTACCAGGAACAGCTCAGGAAGGAGCCTGGGATCGTGGGAAGCTGCTCAGCCGCGGCGCAGACCCCACGAGCCTGGCCGGCCACCCCGGCGCCGCGTTGCCAGCCACCGCCGCGGCACGTCACGGCCCTGCGCTGAAGGGAGCAGAGATTTGTGTTTAATCACATTTGGAGGGGAGAGGAAGGGAAATTCCTCAAATCTCTTGCTTTTTTTCAAACCTTTCTATACCCAAGTCTCAGAGGTAACAAGGAATTAGTACAAGCCCATACCAAACAATAATAACCGCAGTCAATGTGCTGAGGAACTCATGGGAACTCGAGGAACAAAAGGAATCCATGGCATTAGGCTCAGAAAGGCTTGTGCTGTCAGAGGCTTGCTGCGTTTCTTCTCCCTCCTCCCTGTCCTCGGCAGTGGGGGCTGTGTGGGGCCAGGGCTGCAGGGTGTCGGGGAGGGGAGAAATGCATCCCCGGGGATCCCGCCTGCAGCGTGTCACAGCCCCGTTCCGGCCCCGGCAGAGCCCGGCAGCCCAGATGTGATCAATAAAGCGCATGGCTGCAGACCCGGCTATCACATCACCCGCCTTTGATTTAAGGAGTTTCCCTACCACCAGGGACGGAGCACTTGGGATGTGTGCATGGAAACAGGATCTGTGTTTAAGTCGTTAGCCCAAATTCGCTGCAGGTGGAGGCAATGGCAGCCCCACGGAAGGGGCTGGGGTTGTGCCCATGCGAGTGCTGCATCTGCCCCGCGTCCTGCGCCTACACCCCGAGGCAGAGCCCTGTGGGGCTCCCTCTCTGCCTCCGGACAAGGGCTCACCCCCTCCGCCCCGTCCCACTCCAGCCTTTGGAGATGGTCAGGCTTTTGGCTCTTTGGCGGAGGTGACTGGTTGTGGTGTCCCCACACCCCTCCGTCCCAGCCACCACCTATTCCCTGCACCTCCCGTACTTAATCACCACTCTACCCAGCACACCTACGCGGTGTCGCTCTCTCCATCTTCCGCTCCTCACTCGCATGAAAACTGCAAGAAAACCTTGGTGCAACTCAAAACTCCAACCAAACCCTCCCAGGAGAAGCCACCACTGCTGCCCAAGGCTGGAACGGGCTCAATGGCGCGTGCCCTGTGTGTCCGCTGGCTACCTCATTGCGTGGATGCTCTACTGTCTGTGGGGCTGGAAGCAGCGTGGGAGTGACTGCAGCTCCCATCAGTCCCCAAACCCTGCCGCCTTTTCGTCTGCCACTGTCCTCCACCACTGCCATCCCGTCTTCCCAGTGGCCTTGAGCCTTCAAAGAGAGGGGGAGACCGGGGGAGAAGAATCCACAGAGATTACTTTTTAAAAATTTAAACAAAAATATCTGGTCTTAGCTGATGTTAAAATCGGAGCCTTTCATTAAAAGGCTGCAGGGCTTTTAAAGACAAACTCTAAGCAGAGCCATGAATAATGCAGCTTCCATTCAGAACATGAAGATTTTAGCGCATCCATAATATATGGGGTCAACCTGGGAAGACGCCGCTAATGCACAGAAAGGCGGGCGGCAGCGGCCTCGGCTCTGCTCCGAAAGGAAAACAAACGGAGAAGTTTGAGGAGCTCTCCCACTGGCTGGGCGCTCCGGGGTATGGCTAGACTCCGAGGGATTCTTAAATCCTTTTTATTGGTGTTTTTCTCAACTAAAATAAACTTGGTAATCTCATTATGAGATTGGGGGCTGAGCCAAGAGCGCTGGCCGTGGCCCGCAGGACTCTGTAAATAACTGTCACCGAGGCTGGCTCTGCGCTGAAGGCCATTAGCTGTCGGGGCAGAGGCAGCTCCGCACGGCCCGGCGTGCTGCGCAAGCAGCATCATCCATGTGACGAGCTGGTGGCTCCTCTGTGGGTGCCACGGGTGCTGCAGCTGCCGGGTGGGATGCGCTTCACAGGATGGGTGGGAGCCGCGTGCGTGGCAGAGGATGGCGGGGTTCGAGCGAGGCTTCCCCCGCTCCTGCCCCGGACTCGCCCCACGCTCTCCAGCCGCTGCGGTGAGCGCTGGATGGGGCCCTGCGCGAGTGTAATGTGTCTGTGTGGTGGGAAGGGAGCCAGCGTATAAACATCACACTCAGGAAAACACAATCTCCGCAGCACGGAAAATTGATTCTTCTAACGGTTTTATTCACATAACGTTTGCTGGCTGTACCCGCGTTCCCCAGTTATCTCCCTCCCCCGCTATCTAACGCCGCAGAGTACGTTCTCCAAGTACCTTATCTCCTTAATAGCCTTTCCCTTTCAGAGTGTATGTATCACTGGGATCTTCCGCGGCTTCGCTTACCTTAAACACGGCTTGCCGCTAAAAAATGTTACCCTTTCAGAAAAAAGGCCACATAGAAGTTCCTCACGCCCATAAAATGCAACTGGAGGAAGAAAGGGTTTGCAGCAGCTTTTGCAGGACTGATGGGGAGCAATCCGTGCTCCGGATCAGGGATTTATCAATCTGTTTGGGCCAAAAACCTGAACTACTATTTGCATATTTTTTCCAACAAAAGAAGGGAAGAAAATCAAGTGAAAAGCTCTCATGATTTTGGTCCGGTGCCTGTGCAATCTGTCAACAGGGACAAATTCCCCACACTTAATCTAATTACACAAAAATTCCCCCTGCAGAATTACTTGGGGATGAAATCAGCAAAAAAAAAAAAGTCACTGGGGACTTTTTCTCCCTTGTTTTGCATCAAACCACCGCTAGCTACTCCTCCGGCACGGTGTCAGCTGGGGGACCCTGCGGTGGCTGGAAACGCAGCCCAGCACGGGCGCATGCAAGGGGATCCACTCAGAAAAGCCGGACCAGCCGCAGCACTGGCTCTGTGCCGAGAGCCTGGGGTGCTTTACGGACTTCCCACCCCCGTGGCATGAAAACCCTTGCTGGGAAGCTGTGGCGGGCCCAGGTGGCTGCGAGGGGGCTCTGGGTCCCAGGAGCTCAGGGGGCACAGTGGGACCAGGTACGGGGATGGCCAGAGTCCAGCACTGGCCCCGCACTGCGGGAGAATGAGCTGGAGCGCGTGGATCCTCCCTCACTCCACGGAGAAGAACAAGAAGATGCTCGCAGCCAGCGCGGGACCGGGCAGGCTCTGGTCTGCTCTAACCCTGATCTCCCTTTTCTCCCCCAAAGGCGCAGGGCTGCTCCGCGTTCCCGTGAAGGCAACCGCCTGTCTGCCGCCTCGCTCTGCTGGGAAGCGTTTCCCGACGCGGTGCTGGTGTTTCCCCTGCCCCGCTGCCCTTCTCACGCGCCACCTCTGCAGCCTCCAGCTGCTTTCCCTCCCTCCTTCCGCCCTCTCGGGCAGGTGGGGAGACAGAAAGCGCCTGTGGAACGAGAGAAAATTTGCTGTGGCAGCCGTGGAGCTGATTTCATTCCTGGGGTAACTCGGGAAAGGTTCCAGGGCTGGCCTGGGGGGGAATTTGGCCTGCAGGGAAGGGGAGGCATGGGGAATACGTTAGGAGGGTCATCCCACTGCCTACAAACAGGCTCCGTATTGTTCCCAAATGTTCCTTAATCTGAAAATAGAATTTAAGAAATGTAGCAACTTTGCAAGAGGAACTCAGACAATCCAGGAAATCCAGAGGCAGCCCCGCGACCCCGAGAAAAGTCCCAGGGCAGCCCCGAGCCCCGAGCACAGGGAGCAGGAATCAGCCTGATCCGGCAGCTCCAAAGAATGGAAACACGGGACCGGTCATATATCACCCGCTCCGGGGAAAGCTGAGGGGCAAAAGCCGGGAATAAATATGCCATTGCCTCGAGAGCCTGACGCTTTGGGAAGGAGGACAACAGCAGAGGCTGCGGTTAGCTCTGCGCTGGAGAGCTGGAGCAGGGGAGACGGAGAGGACGGTGCCGCTCGGGGTTCGGCGGACCCTTCTCTTGCCCCCGAGCAAGTCTCCTGGTCCTTTGGTGAGCGCAGCATCCCCGTCCCCGTTTCTGGAGTCTTCAGTCCCACCAAGACATCACCTGAAGGGTAGACTGCAACCCACACACAGCCCTCGTCTGCGCTGGTACGGACCGTGGCCAACCGGGAAGCATCTGGGATGCTAAATGACTCTAGAGAGGAACATGTTGCATTGCATGAGGACACCTGGGAATGTTATCTCATGTCAAAAATGGATTTCTCAAACCTGCCTGCTCTTGGGCTGCCAGGGAGAGCTCTCAGCTCTGCAGCCTGGCCAGCATGAGGGTCTCTGCATCCCAGAAGAAGACTGGATCCGCATGGCCGTGCTCGTCTTCCCTTAAGAAAATCCATTTCCCATTGTGCGGAAGGCTGGCACCCAGGCTGGGGAGAGAATTTTGATGGTGTCCTGACACTAATGCTGTTCAGACAACAGCGGTCCCAGTTGGATTTCTTGGGCATTTCCATCCTGCCAGAAAAAAAACCCAGGGGACAGACTGATCCAACTCCAGGAATGATGCTTGGACTGTCAATCCCCAGCAAATATTTAGGCTTAAGCTAGATTTGGGCTTTCATCCCTTTACTGGGATGGGGCAGCCGCAGCTGCATCCAGTGTGGTCGCAGCCGGGGCTTTTCTCCTGATCTGTGGGATTTAAACCTGGAGAAGAGCTTCAAGGTGGGATGCTGTGGGCGGAGGTCTCAGTGCTGCCCGTGCAGCTTGGGGTTGATGAAAAGCTCCCATTCCCTGAGTCCTGGGCACCAGGGAGCTGCATGAGATTATGTTCAGTGGAAAATGCCAGGCATCTAAACTTAGCACTTTATTGTGGAGGGGGGGAAGGAAAAATCCCAACCCTCCCTCATTAAAGTGGAAAGTATACTGAAAGCAGAGCGACGGGAATGAAAAATCTCCCCTAGCGCAAGGGCAGAGCCTGGCTTAGAATCATAGAATCATAGAATGGTTAGAGTTGGAAGGGACCTTTAAAGGTCATCTAGTCCAACCCCCCTGTAAGGAGCAGGGACATCTCCAAGCAGATCAGGTTGCTCAGAGCCTCATCCAACTCGGCCTTGAATGTTTCCAGGGATTGGACATCTCTAACTCAGCATAGCCAGATAACAGCTTGTTGATCCTTATTTTAGATCAGAGCTGGGCTTTGGCAGGCGTGCCAGCCCTGCGCCCCGAAGCACCGGTGAGGCGGGGGGAGCACCGAGTTGCTGGGCCCTGGTGCGCGGGCGCTGCCCCCCTGCCACGGGAGCAGGCAGTCCCCGAGGGCTGGCAGGGCAGGGGATGCTGCCTGGACCCGAGGTGGTGGGGATGGGGAGCACGACCACCCCCCGGCAGCCCCCTGGCTCTCCCACCTCCCGGTCCGACCCTCCGCGTGCGCACCGTTGCACGCCTATTCCCCTTCCGCTGTGCAAAAAGCAAAGCTCGTTGCACGTGAACCCCAGCAGCTAGAAAGTCAAACCCAACCCCCTGCCTTCCCCCCTCCCCGCCCCGGGGAAAATCCACAGAAGTGGCCAGAATGAGTGAAAAGGGAGGGAACGTGTAACAATTTGGAGAAGAATTACTCGGAGAGACTAAAATATCACTGGCACCCCGGTGGCTTTAATGCATTCTGCCTCTTGGCCCTGAATAAATAACAATGGCAGAGCAGCCCTGGAGAAACACCAACCAGACAAAGTACATCAGCGGCCGGAGCGGGAGCTGGGGAACGGATTTAAACAGAGAAAGCGCCGAGAACACAAAAGCCGCGCTGGATGCTGAAAGGGCAGCCGATGAGCAGGTTAGGCGGGTTATAAGCTCTGGATTTCTGTGCTTTTTTCTTGTTTTCCCCAAGAGTCAATGGCCAGAAGCGTCATGGTTGCTGCTTCCCAAGTATTAACCTCACGCAGCAGGTGAGCGTTGTTTTAGGGGCACGGGCCACAACCTGTTAACAGATATCGTAGAAATTAGAGTTGGCCAGGATACATCCATCAGCAGTTTCTGAGAGGTGCAAAATTCAGATTTTTTTTTTAAAACTGGCATGTTCTGTCGATTTGTGTAATTTTTCCTTTATTGTCAGCAACAAATTTCCTGAGAACTGGAGCTGCCCTTCAACTGCCCTGTGACGAGATGCAAAAGCAAAGTACGCCGAAGTGCGTTGCTTTACCCAACGATCCGCATTTTCCTTTGGATACGGTTGGTTTTTGGTTGCTTCTTAGGATTTCCAGTGTAAAACAAGGAGCTCTGATTTACCCTTTTCAGTGATTTCTCGGGATGAACAAACTCTTTCCGCCTCATTTCAAACCCACTTGAACATTATGGGTTTGAAAGTTTGTCTAAAGGATCAGATGTTACAGAATTCCTGTTCCAGGAGAGACTGTGAAAAAGGGCACGGAGAAAAACATATTAGAACGAAAATAATTTGGTAAATACTATACCACACCCTCTGCTAGCTGAGCTCCAGCAGAAATCCTATCCCCCGGCAGCATATAGCAAATGCTATCCATCACGTGTTTGGTTGGGTTTGGTTTTTTTTTTCTTAAATCAAATTTGTGGAGGAATGACTCAATGTCTTAGAGAAGGTTATTGTTCTAAAATCCTAGTGATTCAGGCAAACTTCTAAAAACTTTTCAAGATAGTCACAAGTCCTTTTGGTCCCTTCTGATCACCCTACCCAAACCAGCAGATTGGACACACATTTGAGGCTATTAAATCTTTGTGGGCAACCGTTAACAAGCAGAACGTCAGGAAATTACATTCAGCAGTGCTCTGCTGGCACGGACCTGACACCAGACGAGAGCCGAGCCACAGACGAAGGGTTGGAGGCTGGGGCACCAACCCCACATCCAGCCCCGCAATGCTGAGGGTGCTGAGCACCTCAGATGAGAGCCTCCTCTCCTGACACATCCTCTGTGAGCAACGGAGAGGCGTGACAACCTCCTGGAGGTAATTCTGGTCTACTGGGCTGGACGACAGTATCTCCCCTCCTGATCTGGGCATGGCAGTTGGACGTGCAGATGGGACCCACCTGCCTTGGGCATGTCGGTGAGCCAAGCATGAAGGCAAAAAGAAAAGGAATCCTTTTTGGACAGGGAAATAGAGTTTGTGCTATCCAGAGCTACATAAAATCCCCCTGTAAAAGAAGATGGAAAATTTCTTAATGGATCAGAAAGCAACCGGTGGAAGCGATGGTGTAGCAGAACAGATGGAGAGATGCCAGAGCAGGCCTGGAAAAGTGTTTCAGGACTTCACACGCAAGATGCTGCCTGTGGGATTGTGGCGTGTGTCTGGTCGCTGGGGAGAGCAGGACAGTTACGGAGGGTGGAAGGGCAGGGAGAAGCACTTTTCCATTTTCTGTCTTGATTTCTGCGTAGAAGACAATGAGGGGAAACATTCCCATTTCGAAGGCATTGTGTGTAGGAAATCGGAACGTGACCTGAGAGGTGAGGGGAGTCTCCAAGGAGGAAATCAGGGAGCAACTGGAGAAAGTGTAGCAAATCACCAAGAGTGGATGGTATTTATCCAAGAGTTCAGAAAGAAATAAAGTGTGAACTACCGGGAAGGGAGTGACACAGATACGTGATATATTCTGGGGTGAGGAGAAAGGAATCACGATTACTTCTGTGGAACAGAAGTCAAAGACGACACCAAAATACAAGTAACATGAGAGTCAGGCACAGATGTTTCCAAAATTCTCGAGGAAAGGAAAAATTAAAGCCTAGTTTGGGAAGAGCTCTCTGTCACTCCTTGGGCAGCGTAGATCACCTGATGCTATGTTGATCTAATATGCTTTTGCTCCTTGCAGGGCTTTGCAGCCGCACATTGCTCCCCTGCTTGTTCCTGTTGGTGGCATCCACAGCCAGCTCTCCACCGATCCAGGACACGGGGACTGTCCCTGCGGCCCTGCGGTGGGTCCCCCCCATTCAGGTTGCAAACCCCAAGCCGTGGCACAGCTGCCAGGAAGTGTTTTCCCGATGTTAGGCACAAACTCCTCGACAACCGACACCGCAAGCCCTAGAAACGGAGACGCACTCACGGACACGCCGAAAGCACGTTGCAGCCCGCCCCGCAGCCCCCAGGCCACAGCCCGGTGGGTATCACGTTATGCAGGGTACAACGGAGGGGCCGGCTCCATCACCAGCACTCGAATCCCAGAACGGCTGGATGGACACCGGGCCGTGACGTGGTATAATTCCTGCAACAGCAGTGACCAGGTGACAAAAGCTCCATCGCTCCTACCCCAAGAAGTGGAGAAGGAAGAGCGGCTCCCAAAGCGAGGGTCCCTATCCCCTTCCCTGAGGGCTGTAAAACTGTGCAGAGGAACACCACAGCCGAGGGATGTGAGCGCACGGCGCCGCATTCCCCCGCTTCTCCTGGTTCCCATCCGAAGGAAGAAAGCCGCCTTGCGCAGGAGCACGGCGCCGGCGTTCGGGGCCATAATGGGAGCTGACAGCTCGGGCGGGCAGCCGGGCGCGGGCGTGCGGGCAGCGCGGCTCCCGTCCCCCTGACAACAGCCAGCGCGGGCTCACCCTGCTGCTGCAAGAGGTCAAACACCAGCCACTTCCCTGCCTTCGGTTATCTTTTTTTTTTTTAAATAACATTGTCTCCATTATGTCATGGAGGGGGGAAATAATGCAGGTTTGTGCTGAGCAGCCCTCCCAGCGGCGCGAGGACGCGAGGAGAATGAGGAACCCCAGCAGTGCTGCAGACAGGAGCCTGCAATGCCCTGGCAATGCCCAAGTCATTATCCCGGGCGGGAGGCAGCCGCGGCCAGAGGAGCCGGCATGTGCCAAAGGGATGCTGCGAGGGAGGGCAGGGAAGAAAGGGAGAGTGTGAAGGCTGGGAGATAACAGCCAAAGGTGGGCCCAAAGCCCTGCTCCATGCTCCTCACCAGGAACCCCTCACTCTCCACAGGAAAGGAAAAAGACGTTTATTTCCAGGCACAATTGCTGCTGGTGACTTGTCGTCATAAGCAGCAGCCACAGAGGGGCTGGCAAGGACCAGCGGACACTTCCCTGGAGGGAGAGGCGGCTTGCACCCTCGGCAGGGCAGCCCCGAGGGACCCCAGGATGAGGGGTCCCATGCCCCTGCCCGGGTACCGAGGGGCAAAGGCCCCCGCAGCCGCCTGGCGAAGGAGCGGGGCTGCTGTGGTGCCATGGCAACCAGCCTCTCCATCACACCGATCATCTCTGCGCAGGGAAGCTGCTTGCTGGAGTGTTTTTGAGGGCTTTGAATGCAACTTGGAATTTTAAAAAAGGAGGAAGAGGGCTAAATGCCTGAAAAGACTGGGGAGGTTTGGAGACACACACGAAAACCCTTTTCACAATGTTATCCTTTGGGGTGGGACAAAGGTCTGTCCATCAGGTGCCTTGAACATGCCAGGGACTCTTCCTGCCACCCTCGCTGAGCACATTCCAGCTTTCAGGTGCTCCTGGCATGGTGGGCTTTTGTGGTTGTGTTTAATTCCAGTTTGAGCAGAAAGAGAGCAAAAAAGACACCGTCGCTCTCATCAACTTCTGTATCTACTGAGGAGAGGAGAGGAGAGGAGAGATGGAGCAATAAATTCTAGCCCAGTACCAAATTGCCAGACACGCTGGGGCAGGGCTGAGCAGCGTTTGCAGTCCCTGAGGGTATTCTGGTGTGGCAGACCCTGTGCGTGGCACCACTCCAGGCGTCTGCTCGTGCCCTCCAAGCCGTTTTTATCCTGACCATGTGGGGTTCAGAATAGTGGCTGTCCCGCAGATGCTGCTGCTTTCTCTTTGTTTGTTTGCTTTCCTGGCAACAGCCATTGTGGGGAGGGGACTTCTGTGCTTCAACAAGTGTCCCGGGACCGCAAATCCAAACCCTGCAAATCCACGAGTGGAAGAGAAGAAATGTGAGAGATGTGAGCACAGTCCTTTCTTCTCGGTTTGTACATTTTCCGGGTGCCAGAACAAGCCCAGTTGACTTCAGCCTGCCAGCGACATTCACGGACGAAATCCCTGCGGGATGGCAGGGAAGGGTCACTGTTTGCCTTTGGTGCGGCTCCGCCGACGGCAGTGAAGGCGTGCCAGGGAGGTGGCACTCCTCTGTCACTGCTCCCAGGCCCATGCAGCCCCAGGTAACAGCCATCCAGGCTTCCCAGGCAAAGCCGTGAGCACTCAGTCCTCCCTGGGAGAGGCCATCTCGCTGAAGGATCAACTTCATCCCAACAGCTCATTCAGGCTTTTGCTTTGTTGCCAAAACAGCCCACAAGGAGGACTGGGAAAGGGGGAAGTGGTGGGACAGGGACAATTAGAGCCAACTGCGGTGGAGGGATTTTGAGTTGATCTCTTTTTTCCCCGTTTAATAGCGCTGTATTATAAATATCACAAAACCACATGTTATCAGGCAGAATGAAACAATTACGCTCAGCTTCACGACTGCGGGGATATGCGCCTTCGAGGGGGCCTTGCGCACTCTGATGTGGACACCTGCTCTCTAGAAGTCTGATGGGCGAGCAGCAACTTGACCAGGATGTGGGCCCCAAGAAAACCCCGAAAGTCAGAGCAAATTTTAGTCATGACCAATGGGGTGCTACTGAAGGATGAACTCATCCCAGTTGCTAAGTCATTTTAATCACACGCAATTAATGACCTTCTGGGCTGGGGGAGTGGGGAGCCCACGCCTGGAGTGGTGCTCTTGCAGATGGTTCTGGTTTCTTCAGAGGACGCAGCGAGCCCTGGTAGGTACAACAGACACCCGGGCAGCTGGGGCTTAGCGCTGCCTCCCCTGAGCAGGTTCTGCTGGAAATAATGTCAGCGATTGTTCTGCCCCATTTGCTTTCTGCAGTTGTGGTTTTGCGTTCATTGACCAACGAAGCCCACCTTGGGTCCACCCACCCCACCATGCCTGCATACTTTCTCTCTCTTCCCTTCCGATGTCAGGAAGGTTTTCCTCAAGAAGGGCAGCGCGCGGCCTCCCCCCGTCCCTGGCCCGTTATTTATAGGGTACCTCTCCGCCGAGCACAATGCCGGGAGGTGAGTGAGTTATTGTTCCGGGTGACATCATGGAGTGGACTTCATAAGGGGGCTCGGCGGACGGTCTCTGAAGACAGCTGTGAAAAAGGCAGCCCTGAAGGATATGATGGAGTGGGTGAGACATAAATTTCTTAGGACAGGCAGTGAAAAAACGTTTACAGCCCTTCTTTCCTGAGTCTGGTTTCAATCAGAGTCCCAGCCGTTTCATTGATGCTTCGCACTAAGCACTCACTCAGACATACGCTTTATGCGTTCAACCTGCCCTATTTATTTTATTTTATTCCCTTTTTTACTGTTTTTAAAATGCAGCGGTACAGGATGGCTTACAGATCCTGCGGCAGCCAGCTCCCATGTAAAGCAGCCACGGACAAAGGCTATCCGCCTGGATACGGGTCTGGCCCGCAGACGGGACTCAGCTGAGAGCGATATTGATAACGGTAATGAAGGAATGGGCTTATAAAACCATCACATTGCAGTCTCAGTCTATAACAAACCTGGTATTAACTTTGACATTCATTAAGGCAGCTTGCCATTTCTCCCAGGCTTAATGGAAAATCTGCCTGTTTAGAAGTGTTTGTCGCAACTGCGGGGGTTAGGGGAATGGAGAGGCTGCTGATTAGGAAAGCCCTGAGCGCTTGGCCACCCCAAAGGGCATTTTAAGTTCATTCTTGGGCTTCTTGCTCCTGTTTGTATTTTACCTCATGCCTTGGGGCAACTGTTTTCTAAGTTTGCTGGGTTTGGCCTCGGGCACGCGGCAGGACAGGCTGTCCCCACCTCAGCCCTCCATGTCTGTCCAAACTGAGCCTGGAGAGTTTGGGACGGAGCCTGCACCACTGCCCTGGTGTGGGGTCACCTTCTCAGGCCGGAAAAAACCTTGCTTGCTGTGAGCCCAATCTCCTTGGCTACAGCTTCAGCTGGAGGAGGCTTCTTGTTCTCCTCCATCACAGATGCGGAGAACAGGCTACTTCTGTGTTCCTGCTGCCCAGTTTGAGCAATCTGAAGACCGTGGCAAGGCCATCGCTGTGCCTGGTTTTTGTGTGAGGAGACACGATTTTCACCCAAATCTCCGCGATATTCCCAGGGATCCTCTAGCAATATGGGTACAGGTTTACTGGGTGTGATGGGAAGCAGGGCTGTTTCTGAAGCCCCTCTTGCATGGATGCTGTGGGCTGGGCGATGCAGAGCCCTTCCACCTCCACTCACCCGGACGCCGAAGTGCTCGCTCTCCAGTAGCACCGCCCTGCTCCCCGCAGCGAGGTTGCACACACTTCTCACGGTCCCGAGCTTCGCCAGGCCCCTGTGGCACCAATCCGGGAGGCTGTGGGGGTGCAAGAGAAGGCGGCACCTTTCCCGGTGCCACCATGAAGGCGGACTGGGTGCTGTCCCAGGCTGTGCCATCTGGACCAGCCTTTTGGTATCCCCATATCCCGGAGCTCTCCGTCTCAGCCAAAAGCAGAGCCGTGCAGTAGTGCCGGGAGTTCATCTCAATCTGCCACTCCCTGTAACCAGCCAGTATTTATCAGCATTCTGTATTTTGCATATATGTGTGAGGCATTTAATAAAACCCAGACTGAGGAGATGAAAGATTTATCCGTTTGCCCTGAGAGATGTCCCTTGCGAGGGCAACTTGGGACTCGGGAGCGGAAACCTGGATTGTTTTTTATGGCAGCTGCGTGAAGAGATACAGAGCCTTTGAAGTCCCCCCAGCCTCCCTTCCTCCCGCCTGCCCCCCGTGCCACCGGCTCGGCGCAGCGGGGCTCCCCACTTCCCCCCGGCCCCGCTATGGAGGGGTCATGTCCCAGCCAGGCGAGACAGGTCTGCGGTTAGAGCACGGCGGAGCCGGTGGGAAGGGCACGGAGGGATGCACAGAGGAGGAGCAGGAGGACAGGCTGTGGCCTGGCACACTGTGGTGTGCGTCAGCCAGCATGGGCAGAGCTGGCTCAGCCCGCTCCACGCAGCCCCAAAAAGCCCTTAGGAAGCCCGGCTGTTAGAGCAATTTTCGGCATAAAATTGTAACATGGAAACAACGGGCTGCACAGAAGGTCACAGCAGTTAGAGGAGAAGAGCCAACCCTCCGCTGTGCCCACACACTGCCTGAGCCCAGGGACCGTTTCGGCTGGCGTGGGACACCCCGCAATGGGACGGCTGATGTGCATGGCCCTTCTGCCACCCACTTGCTCGGTCCTCAGATCCTCTTCAGCAAAGCTCCCGGGCCCTGGACGCTCTGCAGCACGGCAAACCACCCCGCAGCTCCCGGTGCCGATGCCAAACCGCCTGTCAGCAGGCCGAGCCACCCGGGCGGCGGGCGGGAGCATGATGCTTCCCGTCAGGAGCGGCACAGTGACATTTCCCCTGCGGTCCCCTGGGTCCCCATCTGCAGAAGGGCGGGGAGGCGTCGGGCAGGTGCCAGCCCAAGCAAATAGGAGGCGAGGGGTCCCCAGGGAGCCACTGGGGCTCTGCCAGCGACGCTGCCTGCGCCCAGAGGACCAAGTTGGGAGGAGGGGCACTGGTGGTGCCGTGGTTACTAATGAACAATTTTAATTTCCTCCATGAAGAGCTAATAAAGCTCATCTCGCTCTCCTTCTCTCTAATGCACCATTTATTTCTCGCTTTGAAAGGCGATCAAGGAAATTCACACAGAAGAATGGGAGGGGGGATTTGATGCTAAATGTCAGCGCCGCCTGATGCAGCCTAATCCTCCCTGCGAGCAGCTGCAGCAGCATCTTCACAAACACCTCTCTAAACGAGAAAGAGTTTGTGGCTTCTGCTAGCCGCGGGAGCTGGCGGCGCCGGAGCCTGCCCTGGGATGCTGCCGGAGCCCGTCCTGGGATGCTGCCGGAGTGGGCAGTCCACCCTGGGCAGCGATTCTGTTCACGGCAATTATTAGAAGGACTCTCAGGATGCGCATTACTCGTTATTTGGGAGAGGGACTGGGGATTTACTGCTTTACGGGGACGGGGGAGGAGCGATGAGCACCCCTTGCCCTTTCTCCAGCCCAGCAGCTCCTGGCCCTCACAGCTCGTGTTTTCTCCCGACCGGCCCGGGCTCGGGCAGGGCACGTGGTACACGGTCCCTCGGTGCGAGTCAGCCACCTTTTCCACTTCCACCACAAATACCATGGAAAGACTGAGGAAATTACTTGTCCTCGTGGATTATGATCACCTTTAAAGTTACCGAAGGATAATTATCATCATGTCAAGAGGCTGATGGTAATCTCAAGATACCATACTCACTTGAGGTGGAGAGGAAAAACACAGCGCTAATTACCGAGGAACAACTGCACAGCGCCGAGGATGGCAGCGCTGGCTGTGCAGGACAGAAAGAGCTCTCTGAAGGCTCTGTACCTTTGATTTGCGGGACCAAAACAAAAGCAGTTTCACATGTAAGTGGCTGAACAGTGGACTTAATGGAAATACAGGTGTCTCACGAATAACTCTGTTATGCCTGCGATCCATGTGTGAAACACAGCGCCGTACACACATGGGATATTTTGAAATATCAAAGAGAGCTCCCTTTTCATCTCCGAGGTCTGCCTGGGGAAGAGGCGTTAGGCAAATACGTGCACCATTTAATATAGGCGGCCAGTTCTTAGCACGAGCAGGACGGAGGAAGGAATCCTGTCAACAGGGCACCGGAGGAGATCTGGAGCTTCGAGCTCATCCGGCATCTGAATGTTTGGGAGGACACCAGTGCCACTAAAACACAGACGATGTAGCAATATAGGGGCTATAGCATCTGAAGCCCAGGGAAGCGTTTTGGCTTAGAGGACTTGACGTGGCTGTGCTTGCAGCGTAGACGCTTGTTTCTGGGCAGCACGCTGGAAGAGCGACGTATTTGCACTGGGAAAGAAAGGGCCAACACTGAGCACGAGGGAGCCAAGGAAAGGCTGGAAAACAGCGAGCACTTAGCTGCCAGAGAGGGTGATGAAGAAGCATTTAAATGAGCTAGGGGTTATTACAAAGTTAAGCTTGAAGATCTGCTTGCAGCTGCCGGGCAGTGGGAGGAGGCACTGCCGGCTGCGACGGGGGGATGCTGGCGGCACTGCGGGGCTGCTGGTCCAGCCTCCAGCCCTCGGCTGAATATCCCTCCCTGTGATATTCCTGCTGGATATACCTAACACCCACCAAACATCGTAACCCTGGCCCTGATCACTCTATGGAAAGATCTACAGCTTTTATTCAGATTTCTCTAGATCTCTCTGCAGAGAGATCGAGGGCATTCCCAGGGCCCGAGTTACCTGAACGGCTAAAGTCTTGTTCTGCACAAGTGTGTAACCACTCTGTAAATCCATGAGGCCCCATCACGCCTGCACCGTGCTCCAAGGAAACAGCATCCTGCCTGCAGATGTCCCAGAGCCTGAAAAGGAGGCAGATTTTGTCAGGTGGATTTGTCAAGCAGGGGTGATAATCATTCATTTAGCCCGGAATGACATGGCACTTACCACGTAATAACCTGGATATTGCATGGAAATCGCCGTGTAATCCAGCGCTCGGCAGTGGCCATACTGTCAGCGGCCGCACGGTGATTTGCACCCGCTCATGCAAAGCCCTGCAACTGCTATTATTGTAACAACAAAGCAGCAGATTCACAGTTTGCCAAAAGGAGAATCTCCAGAGGGATGTCATGAATAATTAGGCAGCCACGGTGGTTTTGGATAACATCTTTACTGTAACTCTATTAACTAACAATTGATTGCTCTCCTAGCTCTGGCTTGCCTCCAGTCCTTCCCACCCAGAGCGCTGGTATCCCCACAGCACGGACAGGGCTCTGCAAAGACGGGCAGCTCAACAGCGGGACAATCGCTCTGAGAGCGTGAGCCTGAGGAGCAGCATCCCTGAAGAGGCTGGCAGCTCAGGCAGGCCAGTATTTACTGAGATGCAGAAACTTCTGCAGAAATCTGGGGTCACTGTTCACTGGTATGAACTGGTGCTGCTCCCCTGATTCTGAAGGAGCATCTCCAGCAGATGCTGGTGGAGAGTCTGGCACAAGGTTTGATTTGTGTTAAGGACACCCAAGTGCAAATTGCATTGGCACAGCTGTTACACATCACGTGGGTTCAAAATCAAGACAACCTTCTCTGGGGAAATATCCAGTCCAAATATCATCCTCAGATCTCCCTGGCCCCAAAAAAGCTCTTTTATAGCTCACGGGCGACCACTGAGTATGGTCCACAATCGACTCTTGTCACCCTCAAATGCACATCCTCAACTTTGCCTTCAGAGTGATAAATTGTGGTTCACCGTAGTCATCGTCGCACTGATAATGTGTTATTTTTAGATGGAAAAAGTATGAGGTCAGAGTTAATGTTTTGCATTTGTCAACGGGAGGAAGACACGGCCCGCGCTGCCCTCCTGCACTCTCCCTCATCCTCTGCCCCCCATAATCCCCCTGACCCGCTGGTAACCCCCTCCCGCGGGTGCCTCCCCCAGGCAGCTCGCCCTCCTCCCAGAGATGCCTCACTTGCCAAGGGGCCGGCCAGCAGCTCCGAGCTCTCCCCGTGCCCGTTCCCAGCAGCTCAGCCCCTGCTCCTCTTCCTCGCCTCCGTTCTGGCTCCCGGAGCCAGCGCGCTGGGCTGGCCAGCATCATCTTCCTCCGCTTTGCCTTGCAGGATGTGATATACGGAGGGAGCAGCTCTTGTGTTGTTGTTTGCTATATAAACTTTGAAAATGGCCTGTGCCTGCGAGATGAGAGGGATGAATGTGTGGGAGGTTTGCAGTTTCTGGTGATTGAGATTCTTTGGTTGGAGAAGCCTAAACAAACACCACAACCTCAGGGGAAATTCTGCAGAGTTTTAATTTTAAGTGTTTCTTCTAACAAAACAACTGCTCGGCCTAGAGAGCTACCAGAGAGCATTCCTTCGGCTGGTGGAGGCTCCGTGAGCCGAGCCTGGAGGTGGAACTCGGGCTTTAAAGTGTGAAGGTAGAGAGCTTTGTCTCTACTTTGAGCCCAAACCGGGTAGCGCTCCTCGCTATGGACTACTGCGCCCAAACTGGCTTCTCCTGTAGGCAGCTCTGCAGCCAGCAGGAACCGTATTTTGCCAAGTGGTTCTGGAAAAGCAATCACACCTATTAGCCCTCTGGATCAGAGAAATGATGCTCTTGATTCTAGCTGCCAGCTTAGGCCAGCCGTTACCAAAGAACGGAATAACTTATCACATCCCTCTCTTTCCCCTGCACGCTTTATTTACTCCTGTTTGCTGCGTCTCAGACAAACCACTGCTGAATTCAGAGTGGCCGTTTGACTCCAAGATACCACATCAGACATGGATCTCTCCAGCGCTGTCCTGTTCTCATGTCCTTACTGAAGGATGAAGAAACTGAGACAGGCACAGTCAACACGAATTTCACAAAATCACCTCAAGCTAATTGTGAAAGCTCATTAGAGAAAGGAAAGGGGGTCCTGTCTATTGTATATCATCTCCCTGTCCTCCTCCCACCCCTTTCCACCGTCCTGTTCCAGAGACAGGAATCTTCCTCTTTACTTTGATTGTATTAATCTGTTTCATTTTTTATCCTGTCAGCTATCCAGCAGGAACATGGAGGGACAAAGAGCTCTGTGGGCAATATGTGCAATGCAGACAAAATCATCCCTGCTTTAGCTGGAGACTCTTCTTCTCGCAGCTACGTTACTCCAAACTCCCTCCCCCTGTCATCGCCGCAGTAGCCAGGGCCTTCCCCACACTGGGTACCTGCCGCCGCGCTCCCCCGGCCGTTCCCAGAGCCAATTTCCCGGGAGCTGATGTGTCCCATGAAGACACCTTCCTCCGTGAGGGCTTTCCGGGCACAGGGACCTGCCTTTGATTGCTCCGGGAGCCAGGCTATGGGGGACCTGCTGCTCACTCCGCCAAAACCCATGCTTTTTCCCATTCCCAGGGGCTTTGCCCTTAACTGAGCTGCTGACTGCGTTAACCTGGGGACTGCGGTATTGATTCAGCAGCCGCTGAGATGGAGGAGCTGAGCTCAGACTTTGCTATTTACGGAGACGAGCATCACGGTAGGAACTTTCCAAAACCAGGACACACATGGGCTCGTTGGGATCGTTCTTTCCTTGGAGGGAGAAGAGAAATCCTTCCGTCTTCCTGCCACACCTGGAACAGACCCCTTAACTGCAGTCCCCGGCTTTGCCTCCCTCCTTCCACCCGCGTGTACGTGCATTTCCAGCATCTAACAGCACCGGGAGCAGTGCCGCAGCTGAGGGGACGGGAAACGCTGTTTCTCTCTGACATCCCTGGCACATGCCCGGTCCCTGCCACCCCGAGGGCTGGGCCACATCTGGAGGAGCAGCTGCAGGACAGTTCAGACCTGGCAGCAGCCCCTGGGTCGGACCCACCCGGAGGGAGCACCCTTCGCCCCTGCTGTCTTTGCAGCTCAGCAGAGCTTTCCACAGAATTTCAATAAAACTCTTGAAATTATTAAGTCCAGGCAATTGCTAGGAACCAGCAGACAAGAGATGTGGGAAGGGGTATTTGAAAATTAACAGTCTTCCAAAGCTAAAAACAATAATGCAAGCACATGCAAGGTCTGAAGCCATGGGAATATTCCTACAGAGTTATTCTTAACCAAACACATCTCATAACACTTGTAGAACAGTCTGACGGACCGTTTCTTCAGATGCAGCAGCCTAGCAGGGAGAATGCTGACATTTCCAGGTTGTCCAGCAGCGGCCCTGGAGCCAGGAGTCCCATGGAGCGACCCCGTCCCCATCCATCAGAGCAGAGATGCTGTCACGGCCAAGCAGCCGCACGGGACTCCGGGAGCCGGACGGCGTGTTCAGCCTGCAGCTCCCACGGGCCGCGTTTCTGAATTACACTATTGCCATGAGTAGCTTTTCCCACTACGTCTTCCCTTGCAAGGTGGGAGTGGAGGGAAGGAAGGAGAAACCCGTGCGCTTTGTAACCAGCCCTGACGGCCACGTGCCGTGGTTTGCACTCCCACAGCACACAGGATCCTGCAGAGCTGCCCTCGGACCTGCCTCTTCCTCTCCTTAAGGCTGGGATGGGCTCTGAAGGCACCATCCAGAGCAGCAGCGGGTGAGCCACACATCACCTGCAGCACCGCCTCAGACACTTCAATTGCTGCAAATTTTTGGAAGTCAGCTGAACAGTCTTCTCTTTCCACAACCCCAGGCTCTGGAAACTTCGGCTAGAAAATTTGTTCTCACTTTCTTTGGGAAAGTTAAGAGATTTCTCATTTATCTTCTGTTTGGAGGAAAATAAGACAAGACTATTAGAGCTGGCTGCAATACAAAATTCCC
This sequence comes from Ardeotis arabs, assembly GCA_011801015.1. NCBI lineage: Eukaryota > Metazoa > Chordata > Aves > Otidiformes > Otididae > Ardeotis > Ardeotis arabs. The sequence goes on along the minus strand of JAAGAY010141904.1, from coordinate 23,617 downwards.
ATTCAGCCAAAAATATCACTGTTTCAGAGTTTTCTTTCATCCCATATTTGAGCAACAGTGTAAGCAGCTCCAAATTTCCAATGAAATAAAAATTCCAAACTCCTACTATAAACACTGAAAAGCCTTCTCTAAATATTTTGCTTCAATGAAGCTAAAGCGTTTCACTCCGCCTTATCATTTCATAAACTCCAGCATATTCTGGGATATTCAATGATCTCGTTGCTTGATGATGAAGCCAGAAGATGACACTCAGGCTGAGGGACCTGGCGCTCCCATGGGGTGTCACAGAGATGGGGATGCTGCTGACACCCCCGGTGCTTTCTGACTCCTTACTTGGTTTTTCATCCTCTACTTTTGAACTTGTACACAGAGGTTTTGTTTCCTCCAGGGAGACAGAAAAGCACCTTCGAGTGGTGGTGGTGGGTGGAGATGCTGTGCAGACCCTTCTAATTTAACGCACACCACGGGGCTGCACGCTGCCAAGGCAGTAGATGGAAAGACCCAGGAGCTCAATCCAGCCCTACAACAACTGGGGGGAGAAAAGCATCCCACTGAAAGTGCTCCGGCTTCCTCTGGGAACAGCTTTTGCAAATGTCTGAATGAGTCATATGGTGAGGAATGGGGCAGGCAGGGGAAGCGGATCATTGGGAATGCTTCCCAGGAGGCAGATGCCTGAGATGTGTGCAGAGTGCATGCACTGTGCAGACGCAGAGCGCGTAGCAAAAATGAGAATGAAGTTGGCTGTATTATCTAGAAAACAATTTCATTTCCATTTCAATTCCAGGTGAGGGAGGAAAGTCAGCACCTTTCTCATTTCAGCCAGTCTGGGTCTCATCTTACTTGTGAGAGTTAAAGTTCATCCATCACCCGTGCCCTCAGGGCTGCGTGCCAGACCAATTATTCATACTTTGCAGGGACTTACTCCATGAAAGCCCCGGTGAAACCAATGGGGTGGCTCCAAGAAGAAGGCACCACGCGAGCCAAGGGAGAGCAGCAGGATAGCATCCAGGGGCTGTCTCCACTGCTCCCCTTCGGAACACTACGTTTGGGATAAAGCCTGGGAAAGGTGCGGGAGAAAGGTGCCTCACATGGGTGTAAGCCCCATTTTCAGCAACCTGTCCTGCCAGCCTCGCAGGTTCCCAAGTCAGCACAAACAGAACACTGTCCTGCTGTACGTGCCCCTGCCAGATGTGCTCCGCTCTGCCGCCTAACTGCCCTTGCGTGGAGCAGCTGACGGTGAGCCAGGGGAAAGGCTCTGCTTCCCGCTCCCACCCCGCAGCCCACGTGCATGAGGCTGTCACCCTGCACGGGCACGGCGCTCTGGCACGGGGCGGTCACCATCGTGCAGCACCGCGAGGTGTGAAACTAAACCGCCGCGGAGATGCCGAGCCGGGCGACAGAGCTCACACCGTCACATTTACCCAGCAAATGTCACCAGAGCTGCGGTTGCTTCCCAGCCGCCTCTTGCTGTACGGTGCGGGTGACATTTCTGCCTGCTCTGCTCTCTAAGGGGACGTTATCCCAAAACCAAGCCCTCACATTTAGCCAAAGCGCTGTAATCCCCCTGCAGCTGTCCAGAATGTCTTATCAATTATTATTGTTGTGATCGTCTCCTTTGTCGTAGCACGCGGCCACATCGAGCACCAGGACATTGACCCAGGGTGTCCAATGCAAAAGGTGCCTGATTCCTCCAGGTTATTCCAGCCTAAGTACCAGGCAGGAGGGCTTAGACGAGTAGAGAGAAAGGGAGTGAGGAGAGAGCATCGTTGCCCTGGCTGGGCAGCAGCCGGGGATATTGGTACCCATGTTTTGTAAAGCCGTTGAACCAGGAGCCTGAGGAAGCACGAGCAGATATCTGCAGGAGCCTTCTCCATCTGTGGGACGGTGAAGAAGCCCAGGGCTGTTTGAAAACGTAGGCAGCGAACGATAAAAGCTGGTTATCGCAGGTTGGAAGAGGCAGAGCTGACCCTGCACTTCTGTCTGAGAGAGTGATGGGGGGGAGCTGGCTCCAGGAGGGGCTGAGAGATGAAGACAAACACCTTCTCGGATGGGAGTGAAAAGGTGGGTCCAGCGAGGAAAAGAAAAGCTATGGTTGGCCGCAGTCCCAGTGAAGAGCCAGAAATATTATCTTGGTAACAGCCTTCTGGATGGGTTTTAGCAGGCTGCCCTCCCATTTGTTAAGGCTTGAGAAAAGGATGTGTCAAGAAACAAGTCGTGAAAAGATAACAGCCTGGAAGCCTCGGCTGCGGACGGACAGGCAAGGTCACAGCTCGGAGTTATGAAGTGAGACGCCGAGGTAATGCCGGGTGCACAGACCTGAACGGGGGCTGAGCCAGAGCCGATGCCCCAGTAATGAGGGCAGGCACTGGAAAAAAGGCTGAGGTAGCGCATAGCTCCTGCTGCGGGGCAAGGAGAGGCAGGCACTTCTGGGCTGGCGGGGCACTGCTAAGGAGGAAAATCCGGTATCACAGGCAAAATTTTCATCTACTGAGAACACATGCAGGTCTTCATGGGCCGTATGCTGAACATCTGATTGCTGTGCACAACTGATTTCCTCTCACTTTCCCCATCGTGCTCAGGTCTCCAGCCAAGTCCTCACCGCCTGTGCCTCCCCAGCCCACTTCATCCCTGCATCCTCCCCATCCCACTGCGCCCTGTGCTCCTCTCTCGTCACCGCTCTCCTTCTCCTCAAACCCTCTCCTCCTGCCACCACCCTCCGTGCAAGCTCCCACCTTTCTTCTTTCCTGAAAACGACCACAGGCAAAACTGTGAGCCAGGGACAGCAGTTCAGGTTGCTTCCCAGCAAGAAAACACCCGTCCCAGCAGGAGCCCGAGCCCTTCAGGGTGCCTGAGGACTCTTGTTGGTGTGAAGGAGACTGAAAAGACACTGAGTGAGAATCCAGCTCCTCTGAAGTCGGTACTAAAATCCGGTTTGACTTCAGCAGGGCCGGATGTTTACCTGGAAGAAATATTTATTCCTCTGAGTTTTGTACCGCACTTGCCAAACCTGAAGCACAGGGTAAATAACAAATAATATTCACTGCTAACCACCGACAGCTCACCAAAAGCCGGCGGATTGTGTTTCCAGTGATGACGGGATTGCACAGTGTGGTTATGGGCTCAGGTGGTCACTCCCAGGGCGTTATCTCCGTGGTGGTGGGATGGCACAGGATGGGGAATGGGGAACCGCCTCGGTTCTGTCACTGACCCGGGACAGGCAGCAGCCAAGGAACCCGCGTTCCAGGTTTCAGCAGAGCCCGTTCTCACCCACCGGCCACCGAGGAGGAGGAGGCAGCGTGGAAGCTGGCGCTGTCGCAGCCATGATAGTGTGACTTGTCCCCTCGCAGAATCCCTCTCCTGACCGTCATCGCACATCCACGTCGAGCGGGAGGTGGTGTGAGCCCTCGGTTTCACAGCACCGCTCCATCGGAATGCCAGCATGGAGCACACAGCAGAAATATTCCTGCTCGCAAAGGGCACTCGGAGAGAAACATGAAGGAGGGGAGTGGTACAGTTCTATTGCCTGAAATGCTTTTATTTATTTCCACTTTATTCTTGCTCAAAGCTGGGTTTACAGAAAAGTTTAAAAGCTGCTAAACCATCGCACATCCAAGCCCCTCTTGATGTGTACATAGCTGGCAAGAGCAAACACGCAGCCCTGTTATTGTTTCCCTTCTCTTCCCACCCCTCATTCTTTCCCTGCTCTCGTTTGCCGTGTCTGATCTCCCGCGAAGGGGCTGTCTCTCGCTCCGTGGTGTCCAAAGCTGAACACAGGGAACCTTTCAGTCCCCAAGAAGCCCCTGACTGCTGCCTTAGTAGAAATAATAAATAATAACTTTGAGAGTTTGTATGTAGCTGGGCGGAACATGTGTTTGCTTGTTTGCTTTTTCAAACAAAGCTTGTTTTCATGCCCCATGGAGGTAGATCGCGTTCAAATGCCCCAGAGCCTTTCCCGGCCACCCGCCCACGGCTGACCCGGAGCATCCCGAGGCCAGCAGCATCCTTTCCTGCCGGAGCGGCCAAGCCGGCGTGCGGTCCCTCGCCATCGTGTTGATGGAGCTGCGGGGCGGTGGGTGTGCGGCGCACCGAGGGGGTGCTGGGAGGGGCGGAGGGGACGGGGATGTGGAGAACGCGGTGGCTGCTGTTTCTTATAAGCAGCGGGTGAAAAAACCCTCGGTTTTTCCTAAGTGGGAACATTTGCCTTTAATGAGCCTAAGAGGTTTTTTTTCCTCTTGCTCTTTTTTTTCAAGGAAGCAGGGAATGGAAAAAGGTTCTTTTCTAATAAATAAAATATCAGACACACCTCCGGGTGCCGGATCAACACCCTTGGCCCCATGCAGGCACTGCCAGCGCTGCTCGCTCCCGGCAGCGAGCGGGACCCTCGCACTAGCTGCTGCTCCGGCAGCATCCACTCTCCCCCTCTGAGGTCACCATGTCCCTTTGCTCCCTCTGAGCACCCCCTTTGAGCATCTTCCCCTTCCTCGACCCCTCATTGGGTACCCAGCCTCTTCTGGGGGTCCCAGTGACCCCCCTTCAGCCCCCGCAGCCCCCCCTCCAGCCACGCCAGAGCATCCCTGGCATCGCCGTTACGTCCCATCCCGCCCCCGTGTCACACCAAGGGGACCCTCCGAAGCGGGCTGGGTTTTAAACACACAACAGAAATCAAAGCAGCATGGTCCTGCTCAGGCTGCTTTCCTGTAGCCAGGACGTATGGCAGAGCTGTTTATTTTTGTGCTGTGTATTTGCCACGTAAGCTCAGGTCACCCGGGCTCATCCTGTCGCTCATCTATGCACCAGATCTGCCCACAGCGCTGCTGGTCAGTAGCGTGGGAATATTATTCTGCATGGGAACAGATTCACTAGATCTGACCAGAAAGTAGATTTTTCAGTCTGCAGTATCAATATCTATCCTGGATTTCCATAAAAAGCTAAAATTTCCAGCAAAACAAAAATTCCAATAAATTTCTTTCAACATGAACTAAAAGTTTGTTTTAATAAGAGAAAACACTTTGGTCTAGCTACAGGCAAAAGCTTGATTTCAGTGACATCAGAGCCTGCTAACGACTACCAATAAAGCCTGTACACAGAATATAAAATAATAATATTAACTATTTTTCTGTCACATAAAGTTGAGACTGTGAGCCAAGAAAATAGCTGCAATGTGATTCACGCCGCAGATCAGGGGGACGTCGAGGGGGACAAACGTGTGGTGAGGAGTGAACAGCTCCGGCACAGCTCCAGGATCCAGCGGGATCGGCCGCGCCGGCCAGAGGGGAGGGTGGACGCTGCGGTGGGGTACAGCTTGGGGATGGACTGTTTGTTTGAAAATCTCGAGTCCAGTTTCATTCACGCTCTGCCAGAGGGTGCTGAGGTCCCCCATGACCCTCTCAGTGTTCCTCTGTCGACACCTCATCTCCCAGGGCTTTGGCCAGAGCGTTTTCCCTTCAGCCTGGTCTGATCCCAGAGGAATCTGGGCCTGGAGAGCAGCCGAGGAGGGGCGGTCCTGTTGGTGGTCTCCACGAGAGGATTTACCGGCACGGCCAGTGTGTGTTTAGCGAACGGTAAGCTTCAAGGCTGAGCTGGCAGCATCGTATTTGACCTGAGTGGTTAGTGATTGAGCCTGACCTCCAAAGGAAGGGGCACGGCACATTTCAAAAATTGCATTGAATGAGACACATTGAAATATTGGGGTTATTTTCAGGAACTGATTGATTTATTGAAGATCAAAGTTGCAGGTCTTGGCTTACTGAAATTTTCACTTGCTGATAACAGATTCTCTGCCCAGGCTACATCTCTGTGAGGGTTCCATCCTTCTTTTGGATCGGGATTCAGACCAAAACAGACCTGTGTGCCTCCAGTGACAGGATCCAGCCTTTCCCCTCTCCTTTCATGCCCTTGCTAGGTCCCCATGACACTGTGGCCCTACAAAGCCAGGACATGTCTCACTGTTACACAAAAGAGATTCAGACATCAACCAGGACACAGCTGTGAAACCCTGGCTCTGGAGTAGTTCCGCTCTGGATTCAGTACAAACCTGGTGAATTCCAGACTGGCTTTTCCCGACACGGCTCTAGGGATAGCGAAGGAGCCCTCGTAGTCACACCAAGCATTTCCTTACCCTGCTCCCTCTACAGCACCGTTCCTTGCTGGCCTATCCGATATTTTACCCGGTAATATGTGTTAGCACAAGTATCGTCTATTCTTAAAGTATATGCTAGCTAGATGCGTGCATTCCAGAGCCAGAGTCTGATTTTGGAGGTGCTGGTGTGCCCAAAGCCAAGGTTTGAACTAGCCAGGGTCCCTGGAGATGCAGAAGGGTGCCAGGCTTTTTTTAGCACCACACACCAGGTCTCCGTCCTCTGAAGAAGGGGATCCAGCAAAAGGGTTCAGTGAGCATCAACGTCGTCCCCATCAAGGGTCGGTGTGGTCCAGCTGCCGTCCTCGCCTCTGCCTGTGGGTGACAGCCAGAGCATCACCTCCGAACAGGCCGTGTGCCCCCCGCCAGAGCTGGTCCGGACCGCCGGGGCTCTGCGATGGCTGGGACGCGGTGGCTCACGCAGAGATTGCATTCGCTCTCAGGAGCAGCAGCTCTTTGGGAGGGCTCGCATGCAGCCGAGGATTCCAGCTGGACATTATGTTTTATGCGCTCCCAGTCCCGGTTGCACAACAGCAATTTCTTGCTGGTCAGCCCCCTCCCCGCTCCCACGCCGACCCCCAGGCACTGCAGACAATGCAGCCCACCGAGTTTTATTGTCGAGGGAAAACACTGGATCACCTTCAAGCAACACAGAGGTCTTTCGAAGAAACAGTTATTGTTATGGACAACAGCTGGGCTCGGAGCAGAGCTCTGCCCGCAGAATCGAGAGGGAGTTTCTCCACCAGACTGCCATTATTTCATGCCAGATTGATGTTTCAGTTGAAAAGAGGAAGAGAAGAAAGTTAGGCAGACAGTGTGGTGACATTCCCTGTGAAATGAGACCTTGGAGAGTAAAACACGCTGTTTAGTGGCCACCCTTACGCCTTCTCACGCAGAGACCACACCAGCTCGTGTCACACTTCAGAGACAGACCAGGGGAGCGATGGCATCTTGCGCTCAGCAGACGCTCCCGTCTCTTTGGTTCAAACTGGTATTTGCCTTCCCATCACCCTACCCACATGCTTGGCCCCGTTTCCCAGACTATTTGTGGAATGAAATATTGTCGCTATCATGGTTTACATGCGAGGAGAGGGGGAATGAAAAAAAGCGAGGTGGGGAGGGAGGGAAGCAAGGAGGAAACAAAGACAGCATTGTTATCTCTTCCAAAAAACTGCAGACACTTATTCAAGGCAGAATGACTAGTTGGGGTTGTGGTTTGCTGTTACATATGTGTTTAACCTCGTGAAATAGTCAACAGCCTGGAAAGAAAACACCACACTCAGAGGCAGAGGCTGCCCAAGGCTCCCAAACCCTCGGCCTGATTTTCCAATGTGGGGCGCTTGGCTGGAGCCCAGCCTCCATCCCCGGGATGCGGCGGCTGCTGGATTCAGCGGGGCGAGAGTCCCCCCGCCCAGGCAAGGGCGTCGATCCCCTGTCCAGCAGCAGCACGTCAGGCTTATCAGGCTCCTGTCTTATCGGCTCCCAGCAGATGCTACAAGACGATTTGTCATCCAAACCTTGGCGTGCTTCACTCCAGCCAAGTAGCCGCAAGAGCCAGAAACTCGGCGGGGGGGGAGGGGAGAGAAAAAAGGAAGAAAGAAAAAAAGAGTGGAACGATGCAATGAAAAACCCCAAATTCTGCAACATCTAAAAATGAAGGAGAGAGTGAGCGCGCTGTGCTGGCGTGCCAGCTTTCCAGGGTTTCCAGCACAATCTCTTCTGCAGTGCCACCGCTCGGGATTCAGTTTGCCTGACACTTCCCATCAGGAGGCTCTGCAGTCACTTGTGCGGAGCTTTGCCAGACTGGAATCAACTGGGCTGAAATTTCCCATGTTTGGTATCTGCCCGAGGCAGAAGCTGAGGAAACAACCCCCTCCACACGGCACAGCCATTTCTGAGAACACGGGACAGAAAAACACCGTGTATTGCTATCAAAAAAAAAAGGAAAACTGCTCCATTTCCAATTACATTTATTTTATCTTATTGAGAAGCTCTTGCTGTCTCGTGACGCGGAACAGATGCTCAGCACTTTCCAAGAGCCAGCTCTGGTTGCAGAGATACGACTTTTGCTTTTTCTGTGGAAATCTGCCCCAAATTTGATGGATTTGAAGTGCCTCTAAGAAAAAACATCACAGTTTGTGGCTCAGCCAAGGATCTCTTCCTTCCCATGGAGCCTTCTCCATCCCTCCCCAGCTCTCAGCACCACACTAGCTGCGGGAGGGGACAGGAGCTGGGTTTGGGGACGGGCAGAAGCAGGTGGGGACACAGAGTGGTGAGGGGACAGGAGGGAAGAGTGAGCCCGGGAGCATCAAAACCTTTTGTGGAAACAGAATGATTTCAATGAAAATTCAGTCAGCGAGGATTTCTTCAAGTTCAGGATGGAATTTCTGGTCAAAATGAGCGCGGATGCCTGGGAGCATCGTCTGAGGAACGTGTGTTTTAGGGCTGAGAGTGGTGCGGGAAGGGTCTGAGGCCGGGAGCCCATCGGGAAAACAGGGTGGGAGGTGAAGGCTCTTGGAGCAGGATGCAGGCAGGAGAGGACCTGAGCGGGATGCTGGGTGCCAGCAGGATTGGTACAGAAAGCACGCCGGGAGGAGGGGGAGCAGGGGCAATGCACGATGTCCCTTTGACCTTTCTGGGTGCAATCAGGCTGACCGAAGGGACTGAGTGCCGTGCCTGCTCATTTTTCCGTCTCTATCGCACAGCCCATGGTAAGAGCTATATTTAGCTCTCGCATTGCTAACTACAGGGTGTCGCTGGCTTCTTTCTTCCCCTCCGGTGATTCAGCCCAGCGCAATTGTTCACTCACGTGGAAGGAGGGAAACGCAGACGCCGTGCAGAGGGGTGTTGGGCCCGTCCCGCTCCCGTCATTCCCTTCGCCTGGCTCCCGTTCTGCCTCCCCCAGCCCCGAGGCCGATGAGCATGGACTTGGCGCCACGGACACGCTGCCACGCGGCTCATCCCTCCGCACCGGGCCACAGCGGAGACGGCCGCGCAGCACCGGCTGGAGACGCCGAGAACTGGGCAGAGCAGGGCTCTGGAGTGATCCCCACTCATTTTGACGAGAAATTCCATCCTGAACTTGAAGAAATCCTCGCTAACTGAATTTTCGTTGAAATCATTCTGTTTCCACAAAAGGTTTTGATTTCCACGCGTCAGCGTTTTTCACCACCAACAACAAAACCTCGCTTTGTTGAAAAATTCTTCCTGCTGTGAAAGCAGATCACCCAGCTCCATCCGCCGCGCGCCCTTCATGGGCAGAAAGCCCCGGTCCGCCCCGCATTTCAGGGACTGGTCACATCAGAGGTGGCCTAATTGCTTTACCCTCATTAACATGTGCTGGGGATGCCTAGCAAACCCCGGAACCGCGGAAGCCCGGCTTGCGGTGCTTGAGGGAAAGCATCTTCGGCTTGAATAAGCAGCTGATGTGCAGGGACCACTGACCATCTGGGGCTTGTGGCCTTTCGCTCCTTTTAATCTGCATCCAGGAAAGGGAGAGGCGGGCAAAGGAATGGCTCTGCGCCTTGCACACACTGGGAAAATCAAAAGGGACAGAAATGCCTGCCCATCGGATTTTTTCCCCCCTTTTCCTGCCCCTTCTGCAGCTGGGGAAACCGCTGCAGCTTCCGAGGCCGTTTGGAGCCGGCTGTGCGGACGCAGGCTTTGGGAAACGTGCAATTACATCCACAGGCGTCTCCTCGCAGCTTAAGCAGGTTTAATATTACAGGCAGGCACAGGAAATCTTGGCCCTTTTTTCTTCTCTTTCTTAAATTATTTTTTAAACGCGCTCCCAGTAAAGTTAATGAATCACTCCCCAAAACAAGGCTTTTATTAGGGTCTGCAATTCGGCACAGATTTCTTTTCCTTTCCTGTGGCAGAAAGATGCCAATTAAATGAAAATCTTTTGTTTGGAACCTATTGCTATTGCTGTGTTAGGGTTTTATCCCCACACATTTAAAAAAAAGAACAAACACCATTTTCCTTTTGTTTAGGGTGGTCACAAACAGCCACTCAACCAGAAACCACCCGAAGCCCTATCCCACAGACAGGCCAGGGCCGTACAGTTCATTTTCCTCTGCTGTGGTCCCATTATCCTTCGCTAGCTCCCACTTATCCAACAACCCACGGATCTCGCTGGGCTGATCCCTGCGGCATCCCGCAGCCTTCCTCCTCCTCACGGCCCGGGATGGGGATCCCACCGCTGGGACAGCCCCCCCGGGTCCCACAGTCCCCGGTCCTGTCAGGAGCATCGCCCCTGATCTCCGTGATTTCATCCCGGTTTTGCTGCCTGCCTGGGCTGCTGGGCTCTTTCTTTTGAAAACCTGGATGAGAATCATGCTAGTTTTATTAAAAAGAAGGAGAAAAACCCGAACCAGCCCAAGTTTCCCCTCTCCCCAGCTGCATACCAGCAGCAGCAGGTGCGTGTCAATCGGCTGGCCTCGGAGATTTACAACCTGCTCCGGGATTTCTCTGCCGGGCTTCGGCTGTGGAAGCGTTTTCTGCTCACAAACAAAGGAGCTGCAGTGAGGGGGCCCCGGGGGACACAACAACCGGAGATGAAAAAACAAACGCATCCTTCCCTAATGCGATTAAAACAAAAAAAAACATTGAAGCAAGGGGCTCTGGCTGGCCAAGGGGGTGACTTGGGGCTGTTTGCTGCTTCTTCCCCGCCCCACCCGGCCCCTCCTTCCAGGACCGGACCAGGAGGGGTGCAGGAGGGGATGGGGGTCACACCCCTGCCCGTCGCTGCCTTCAGTGCTCCGAGGAGTGTGGCCGAGACCAGCTCCCCCTTGGCCTCCCATCGCCCGGCCACTGCCAACCGCCACACACTGTCAGTGACCCGATTCCCTGCGTTTCAGCAATTTTTGGTAAAAAATAGATCAAAGCTGCGGCCGAGGAAAAGCCACAGGAAGCGGCTTGCCCTGCCCCGGTCCCTTGCTGCTCTGCCCCGCGCTGAAGCCCAGCAGTTACTCCCAGGGTTGGTTTCCGCGAGGGGATGATGACCGTCTCCTTCCTCTGCACCCACTCATGCCCAGCCCCGCGCGCCGCGTCCGCGCTGGGTGTCCCTCGGCTTTGCTTGCCTGGTTTTGCCCTCCTGGCTTTGCTCTTGTTCAGCCAGTTTTCAAGAGAAGGCACGGGCAACGCCTTCGATGCTTTGTCAGCGGGAGCCTTCTGTTGGGAGCAACTTGGAGCAAAGAGAGAAAAAAAAAAATCACTCTCGTTTGTTCCTCTGATGTAGATATTTAACCCACGTTTCGGCTCTGGAGGAGCCGCCTGAACAGACGTGTCACGTTAACACCCGCAGTCCCAGCGCCGTCTCGGTTTGTGTTGGAATCAATAGCAACGCTCGCGTGGAGCATTGGACCCGGAACACGTACGGCAGCGTAACCCTCGTGGGGCCAGGGATCCGGAACACACAGCAAAACCCCCAACTCCCGCAAATGCGCCAGGCTGCGGGTACCTACAGATGTCTGACGGAGGGAGAACGGTCGCACGCAGAGGCGCAGGGCAAAACCAGAAGCACTAGGGTGAGAACGAGTCAGGGAAACCTTAGCTTAGGCAAACAGAAATGACGTAAGAGCGAGATAATTGGGCTGGAGGCTCCTCTGCCAAAGGAAACACTGGAAGCCCTGCTCGTGGGACTCCGCCAGAGCCAGGCAGGGCAAAACCCCGGGGGACGCGCTGGGGACGCGCCCGCTTTGGCAGGCACCGCCGGCCAGCGGCTGCCCCTGTCCCGACGGCCCCGCCACGTGTAACGAGGTGACACCGCGGCCCGACAGACGTCAACTCCGTCCCCGCGGCCGGCCCCGCCTCCCCGCCCAGCCTGGCACGCGGCGAGGCCGGCGCAGCGGATGGAGCAGCCGTAGCCTGTGCACAGCTGCGTACATCTGGAAGAGGCTCTTCCAGCGCGGCTTCCTTGCCAGTGGCCAACCATTTTGGAGGAGCCCCACCGCCAGCTGCTCTGACAGAAGGGAGAGAGAAAGTGCTGGCTGGAGGCGTTGGCAGGGGGCTGGCGCGCGTGCTGGGAGCTGGAGTGACGGTGTGCAACGGTCCCTGCACGCCCAGGGTCAGCCCCTTCGCCGTGCACCAGATAGGACGTCTCCTGGCCCCCAGCATCCCTGCAGCCTCCCTGTGAGCCGCTCGCCAGCCCCGTTCAGCAGCCGTCGCTGCTGGTAGTACTCGAGTGTGAAAGGAAACGCACGACCGAGAGCTGGAGCAGACTGGGAGAGCTACTGCAGCTCAAGGAGCCAAAATTCCTGCTTCCCATCTGGGCTGTGAACGAGCGCCCTGGTACACAGCTCGGGAGCACGAATTCCCGACGTCCCCAGCCTCAACTTGTCCAACAGCACCAGAAGAGCTGTGAAAGGGTCTCAGCATCACCAGGGTACAACGATCTGCGGGGATGGTGGAAGAGGAGCCTGAGCCGCGGCCGCAGAAACACCCTGCTCTCCTTCCTCCCACCCGCTGCTGGACCCCGATACCCGACCCCCAAAGCACCAGCCCCGGCCGTCCCCGAACAAGCGGAGCTTTGTCCAGCGTGTTTACTGCAGTCAAGAGATTAAACCAAAGGAAACAAAGCAGCTCAAAGGCTTACGGCCGTGACTCATGCAGAGGGCTTCCCAGGCCATCTTCACTCGGCACATTGCTCTGTCCCAAATGAAAAATGACTAAGTCAAAATAAATAAACAAAAGTCAATAAATCTTGCACAGTGGAGATGGTGAGTGATGGGGGAATAGAAAAACCTGTTCAAACAGAGCAGCATATTCGAGGCAGAAAATTCAGCCTCACGTTCCTGAGCTGAGAGGGGACACCATGGAGGCAGGAAGAGAAATAAATATACATTTCCCAACCACGTGACACAGCTTCCAGAACGTGTCAGCTGGTGGTGGTGATGTTTGCGTGTCCCAGGGGATGTTTCCCCCAGTTACCACCCCTGGACCCCGCGTTGGGCACGCAAAACACATCCTGGGTGGAAGACGGACCCACGTAAAGCCTGCGAGGTGAAAGCTTTTTTTTTGCCCAAAGTGACTTTACTTCTCCTCAGTCTTGTGCCCAGCTGGCAGCGAGGATGGCGGTGTCGGGTCGAGGGCTGGAGAGAGGAGGCAGCTCTGGGCAGGAGGAAGCGGTGGCAGCGATAGCGAGCATTAAGGCACTAATGAGACAGCGCAGAGCTGGCCTGTCTCCTGCAGAGGGCTGGACCGCGTAATGTAATGGTCCCTTTGGCCTTACAGTTTGTGAAACCGTTTCATTCTGGTAGATAGTTGGCTCTGGCTTTAAATCATCCTCAGCAGTCCAACAGCACAAAGCTGGGAAAAAACAAAGGCTTTTGGAACTGCACCAAAAAGCTGTTGGAGTCGTTTCTGATAGCATCGCCGGGCCAAACCCCGCAGCCCTCCTCGTCCCGCTGGCGATCGGGGGGGTTTTGGTTTCCGCTGGCCTCCCCGGAGAGCCGGGGTGGGAGCTTTGCCCCCACGTGCACGGACGGCACGATCGGGGCTCCCGAGAGAGGAACTCAGCCAGCGGCCCCTCGCTGCCCTCGCTGCGCTGCCTGCATGGATGGGTTTGGACCGAGGCGCTCTCCTCGCCGGCATCCAGCCCCGTTTCCCCGAGAGCTGGAGGAACGGAGCCCAGCCCCTCGGGCCGCGGGCCAGCGGAGCGCATTGTTTTCGGAGGACGGACTGTAACAAAGCCTCCGCGAGAGCACACGGGGCAGCGCGCGCAGGGCGAAGGGGAAGGAGCACTCGGAAGTGGGCTCTTCATCGTCTTTCCTGGTCTCAGGGCTCCTTGTTTGGGCGCCAAGGCAAACAAATCAATCATATCCCAAGGCATCTGCCCACAATGGTGCTGAAGTCGGGAAAGCATGAAAGAGGGGAGCGGAGATCAGAGGTCAGGGTTCCTGACACAACAGCTTTGCTGAGAGCTTGCATTTCTCTTTGCTGCTTCTTCTGCTGCCGTTCAGGCGAGCGATTATTCATCTTGTAGCCTTCCTTTGGCCCGATTTTCCAACGGGAATCTGCAATCCGCTTGCAGAATTCCCTAGCACAGCTCGCCCATGGGGACCGCCGGCCACGGGCAGGCGTTTCAGCCCTCCCAAGGTGTGTCCACGCCTGAACGCCGCTGCGTCCTCGTCTCCCCAGCACCTTTCCTCCAGCTGCTTTCCATACTGCTCTTCATGGAGGCCGATCTAGGCGTCACGGGAAGGCAGCTGCTCCTGTGACAGGTTTTTTTTTTTATTTTTAAATAAAAGCAACTACATTTAGCAACCTGGAGCAGAAAGGGAGGAAGACAACACGTGGAGACAGGGGCTTCTCTGAGGGATGCTATTTTTACCCCAAGTAACATTTAATGAGGCCAATGCTAAGTGTCTTTTTCCTAGAGGAAAGAAAAAAATAACAGTCTCTTTAAAACCAGTAAGTGACTATTTGATATTAATGTCTCTGCACAAGGAGCCTGGTTTGCTGCTGATCGCGGGGAAAAGGGGCTGCCAGCGACTCCCTGCAGCCGATGGTCCCTCCTGGGAGGGCTCCGATGCTCAGACTGGTCCCAGTCAGCCCTGACGTCCCATCGATCCTGGCTGGTGGAGTCTGGGGTCCATCCTCGGCGCTCTGGCAGGGTTTTGGAAGGGTCCGCTGAGGTGTGGGACAAGGAGGGGGGCACTCAGGTTTGTCAGGGCCAGGAGGGCGGCGGCGGCAGCAAAGGGAAATTCAGCAAGTCAGGTCTCAGCCCCAGCCTCCAAGTCTGCAAGAGCTTTTCTGTAAGGGGCTGGGGAAAGGAGCGAGGAGGAATCAGCTAGGTCATTCCTCATTGCTGGAGAGTCCAAGAGCACCTAATTGGGAACTGATCTCAGCTGTGTGCTTGCCAGGACTCAGACCAAAATACTCCATCTGAATTAGAAGGAAAAAAAAAAAAGGAATTTCCTTCCTCTGATGGTTTGGATTGTTTCTTAATGTTATTTTAATGTAGGTCTGTTTGGTGTTTATTTGGAGCTTGAGGCGGTGGGAAATAAGCCGTGGGTCAGCTGTGATGCTGATGGAGCTGGGCATCCGCTGAAGATGAACTGGCCAAGCGCGGCGGCTGGCTGGAGAAGCGAAACGTTCGTTACCTGCGCCCGGTTTCCTCCTGGAGGATCCGGTAGCTCCACATGCCGAAAGGGCTGGGAGGAGCAGCGCTCAGCCTCCCAGCCGCTCGCGAGGCTCTGGCTTCGGCTCTCCCTGCGCGGGGCTGGCAGCCCAAGGCACGTGCCCTGCCGCCGGCTCCCCGCCTGGATGCCGGGAGCGATCCCGGCCACCGCAGTAACGAATGAGGAGTAGCGAGTAACTCGCCTTCTCCTCCAAATTTTCAGGCAAATTATTACTCATGCAAAAATCTGACAGAGTTTTGGGATTTGTGACTGCTCTAATAAATCCCCAGTGACTGTCTCGCTATTCACAAAGAGCGAGGAGCAGGATCCCATAAATCACAGCAAAACAAACTCAGCACTTTGGGTCAGGAAAATATTGAGAAATCCGTGGGTTTTACTCTAATCCTCCCATGGCAGGGGCCCTGGAAATGCAATTTTTTAATTTTTTTTTTTTGCATCCTTCTGGCTTTGACACTGACTTCCCATTCCAGCCGACGTCTTGCCAGGCTCAGCCACACGCGCAGGCACTCGAGTCCAGCGTGGCGCCGCGGGGAGCGGGGAAAACTCCCCCGGGATGCGGTGAGCAGCGCTGCCCCCAGTCAGAGGGGAGTTTGCCCCTTGGGTCTCGTCTTCCGGGCTTACGCCTAGCGCTCGCTGCGGCACAGACACACACAGGCCACTTCAGGCTTTCACGGAGCTGGGAAGGGGTATGGGTTTGTCCATGGTGCTGCTCCCTGCCTTGGACTTTGACTTTCAACCTCTGAGCATCCCACCAGGACATCATCTGGGAGGGACCCGGCTGCTCTGGGGCGCGAGGCTCCGCAGCTGCACCCAGAAGTGGGACCTTTCATCTTCTGTCACGTGTTTGTTTGGATTTGGGTTGGTGGTTGGTTTTTTGGGGTTTTTGCTTTTTGTTTGCACCAGCACTACATCTGAGTGCTGATCTTGCTGGGGTTTGGGGTGGCCGCAGCCCTGCAGTGGCTCAGCAGGCCCCCGGCCAGCGCAAGCTGTTCTTGGCAGAGGGGCTGCCCGTCCCACCACGGAGGCTGCGAGGAGCCGGCCCCGATGTGTGGTCCTGACTCGTCAGCAAACCAGCCCCAGACCTCCTACCTGCCAGGAACATCTGCCAGCCAGAGGAGCCTGGTCCCCACCGCGCTGCGAAGGGACAGTGCCATCCGGGTGAAGGGGAAAGCAGCTGAAAGAGATGGCAGAGGAGGGATGGGACAGAACAGAGCACAGCCAACATGCTGACCCTTCTCCTGGGGCACAGCCACAACTCTCCTGGGACGGACAGGGCCCTGAGTGCCCCACGCCCTGCCTTTCCCACACCTCTGGAGCAGCCACACTCAGCAGAAGGGCCTGAGGGCTTCACAGCCTGTTTGACGGGATGGAAACATCTCCACCAGCTGGATTTTCCTGGGCCAAATTTCTGCTCAGGAAAGGTTTGACAGCCAGGACACGGGGCGTGCTCCGAGCAGCTCCCTGCTGCCCCTCAGGCTCCCTCCCCAAGCCGTTTGGTCTCTCATCATCCTCTAATCCGCTGGTGACTTCAGCTGAAATGGGCTGCAGTCTGGCGTCAATAAACCCAGACATTTATTGCACGGTTTAAATCTAAGGCAGATCATAGCGACCCAGCCAGTTTGTAACGCCTGGGCCAGGACGCAGCCCTACCAAACCCTGCCCCACCGCGGCAGCTCCAGCCCAGCCTTGGGTCCGAGGGGCTGGTCCCCACCTGCAGCCCCCACCACTTCCATCACCCTGACCGTGCCCCCCCACTTCGCCATGCCCGCTCTGGCCCCTCTCCATCCGAATCCCGTGCTCCAGGCTGGCCGAGCCTCCCTCCCCATCCCCAGCCGGTGGGGGTCCCCTGTGAAGGAGGGGGATTTCCTCAATACCTGCGACATCCAAGCCCTGCCGCAGGTTAAAGGTCGGGCCTTATCTCAGCATCGGCAGAGAAATGACTGAGCTGTTCGCAATGTCTGCCCCAGAGCCAGGAAATCTGATTTGCAATAATATAATGTTCCTTTAAGTAACATTTTCTTAAAAGACATCATTGAAGTTTAAAGAAGGGGCCAGGGTGCAGGGGGGCTTTAATTTTAGATTTTGCAATTATTTCCCCGACTACTGTTGTTTAACCCCTGCGAGGCCGGAACGCGACCCCCCCCGGCTGCCGGACGCCACCTTTGCAGCTCTGCCCTCTTCCTGCCCGGACGCTCGGTTAAAGAAAGGCGGCCTGGGAAGACCTGCGCATCCTTCCGCAGCATCTCCGCTCTGGTCCCTCTCTGCCCAGTATTTTTAAAAGTGAGGTAAATCCTGTGCACAGCATAAAGGCAGCCGCCCTTCAATGAACCCAAGGAGATATAAATTTCTCCTGATTTAAATAATGTATTGGAGAGGCACTTCGCTGGCATTTCAAAAACCAGGAAAAAAAGGGGTAAAAAAAGGACTTGTCAGCCTCTGCCAGCGGCAGCCACCCGGCAGAGCCCACGGCACCCTGACCCCGCTCCGGTGGCACGCGTGGGGTGAAGGCAGCGCTGCCGGGGGGCTGCCAGCCGGGAAGGCCAGGCACGGCCCCGGGATGGATGGTGGCCAGGATGAAAATGGATTGGGAACGATTGGGTTTCTCACGGACACCCACTTACTCTGCGATTGCGGAGCTCCCCAGATCTGATTAGGCTCTCCATTACCGTCTGCCGCGCGCTCGCGTGCCAGGAATCGCTTAACAGGGACCGGCTGGAGCGCCTCTGCGGAGGGAAGGGGCTGCCTTCAGTTCCCCCCTGCCACCCCCTCGGCACGGTATTACTATCAGGAATATCAGACGTTTCGGCTCAAATTAAAGTCAGGTTAAATATCTCAAATGCAAAAATTCCACATGGTTCCAGATGGAAAGCGGTTACTCAAATTCAGACCGAAGAAAATAAATAAGGAACCTTTCAGACCTGCGCCTGCCCCTCCGCCGGGGAGAGACGGCGAGCCCCCGTTGAATTTGAGAACTTTGAAGTCATAATTTGGCTGGACTAATGCAAAGCATGACACACTCCATTGGAGTATAAATAGCGCAGTTGTGAAACGCGCACTGGTAAACACGCGGTAATGATCGCAGCCAAAGCAGAAACACGTGTGTGCGCACACCAGTTACACACAACAGCACACACACCCCGTGCGTGGAGGCACACGCGAAGGCGACGCAGGAACTCCGCGAATACCCACAGCCCCGTGCATCCCGGCGATGCCGCAGAGCGCTGGCCACGCCGCGCGGGCACGCATCTGGCACCCGGCTCCGCGGGCTGGACAGCAATGTGCTAGAGATTACAGTGAGCAGCACGACAGGAGAAGAGCTTTAGACACGGAGAGGATGGGTTGGGTTTGGGTGGGTTTCTTTGCAAGTGCTTTTTTCTCTGTCCAGACAGATATTTAATGACATGAGCACCTGAGCAAGGCTCTGGAGGGACCGCAGGGACGCTGCCACCACTTATCGCTCCAGGGAACGCCAGCGGATCTGTGCTAGGCAGCGATGGAGCAGGTCGGTTTTGGCACAACCGCATCTTCACAGAACGGTTCAGCATCCCCTTGGTCGGGGTCCTCAGCCACAGCTTCTCCTCCAGCCACCCCAGTACAGCAGATGAAATCCCAGCGCGTCCCGGACATTTCCCTCTGGGAAACTGGCACCCTGCTCCCCTTCCTGCCTCTGCTCTCTCTTGTTGCTCCATGTTTCCCTGGCTTTCCATGGTGTTCCTCACCTCGCCCTTTGGTTGCCCCACAGCCTCCATCTCTGCGTTTAAACCTCACCGGAGCTGGGCCATCCCCGCGCTCTGCTCTGTTTGAGTTGGGTCTGACTTCTCTCCCTCACCCTTCTGCTTCGATTTAGCGGCTGCCTATCTCCCTCAGGTTAATCAGTGGATTAACTGCAGCTCTCCCTCCCCTTCTCCTAAATCACTGTCCTTCATCACAGACCTAGGAAACAAAACAGACCAGGTACTTTTCCATGCAGGCAGCCAAACTATTTGCTTTCCTATCAGCTGGCCTCTCCCACACCTTTCCCGGGGCCCTTCCGACCCCAGGGACACTCGCTTGTCTGGAAACACCTCTGCCTTCCCTGCCGCCCTCGCGCTCCGCCTCTCCCGGGGACGCCGGCAGGGATGCTCCAGGGCACGAGAAAATCAGAACAGGACCCGAACTCCCCCCATGGCACCCGGGTGCCACCTCACCTTGCCCTGCCGGGGATTCCTCCCGGGGCTGCCGGAGGTCCCCGCTCCCCGAGATCACCCCAGTTCCTTGATCACTGCGCACAGCTGACATCCCGCAGACACCCTCATCCTCAGCCTCTGCTCCCAAAGAGCCATCGCTGTCCCGCTGACCCTTCGCTCCAACCCGCCGGGGTCCCTCGGCTCTCGGGGCAACTTATCCTCTGCTTATTAAATGGGGGTTGCTTAAACACCTAATAACACCCCGCTGCGGGCTCGGTGTTCGACTCTGCCCCGTGAATGACCCTGGAAGGCACCCAGTATCTCGGGCCGTCAGGATGCCGTCAGACCAATCCATCCTCCCATCCCAGGAGAGGGAAGGAAGCAGCTGATAGCGGTGATGCACCTTAATTTTTAAGACCCTTCATATTTTCTGCCTCAGTGCTGACTGGAGGCAAGATAAACTCTGTCAGTCCTTCCGCAGGTGGGCAGCCGAAGCGAGATAAAAAATGGAGCCACTGTAGAACGGTGTCCGGATCCCAGGAATACCATTTCCTTGAGCCACGGGGTGAAATGGAGGGGGCAAAGGCTCCTGGCCCAGCTCTGCCTCAAGATGCCCTGGGTATCTGAATGAGTCTGACGGGGAAGAGCTGGTCCCAAGCTGGGGAACTCGAGCCTTGGCGGGATGGATGGCCAGGATGAGCTAAAGCGCTGTGATGAGGCCGTGACCACCTGCAAACGGCAGCCGCTGCCTTTCCTCTGAACGCGCTAACGTGGGGAAATGGCACAGACCAGACCTCCGGGCCAGTGGGTACAGAACATCAGCCCACCCGAAAAGCTTTGGAAGAGACACCGCGGCAGCTGGACCGTGCGGCACGCGGGACGCCTGCGCTGGGACACAGGAGGAAGGACGAGCGCTCTCACTGGTGCCTGGGGAACTCATCCTTTCGCTCACGGGAACGCGGTAGGAAGTTACAGGCTATATGTTATGAAACCTTATGACTTCAGTGGTGGATAGGCGAACTCACGGGACGGACTAGTCAACAGGGGATCGAGCCTCTGTTCACCGTGTTTATTTATTGCATTTCTTAATGAGCTCATGAAATAGAGTTTAAATGATACCATACGTTTTCCTGAAAATTTGGGAGATCCAAACAGATCATGACACCCTTCCCTTCCCCTCCCATCCCAGCTCCGCGGTTCTCCTAAACCTTGAAGGCTCCAGCTCCTCTTGCCTGTGGTTCATCATCTTATAGACCACACAGAAGAAGAGGGCACTAGAGCAGCAACCCTTCATCAGAGGGAGAAGATCACCCCAAGAAACCTCCTTAGGAGGTCAGGGCCCCAGGGAGAACCAGGTAACCTGCACCCAGGAGAACCGGTCAAGTGGCCAGAAGTGGGACGGGGAGGAAGCTGAGGAGCAGAGCCCAGCCAGGAGAGGAGAGGGGTCGTCATGTGAAAAAGTGATTCCAGCAGCTCGCAGCGATGGCCCAGCTTGTCAGCTTAACCGCTCCTGCCAAAGCAGTGCTTCCAAAGCTGCTGCTGCCTGATAAAACCTAATACCTCTGCCCATAAATTGTATTAAATAAACAGCAGCTGCAGATCAAGGTATATTCATCAAGGGCTTCCTCTTTTTTTTTTTTTTTTATGAATGGCTGAAGACTCAGAGATGCCGTTTGCCAATAGCCTGTCAGCGGAGCCTGCATTTAAAATCAATTTGGTAATTACAGCTCCAACCCGGACCCACAAATCAGAAAGGAAACTTCAGCCCTTCAGGATGTTTTGGCCCATTAGGGAGCTGGTAATTACGCACCCCAGCCGGGCATTAATTTAAAGCCCCGGTGGAAAAGCGATGGTGTGAATTTGAGACAGGAAACTGGCTGCGAGGAATTTCAAAGGTTGGGAGGCATGCTGTCAGTCTGTTTACAGCCACCTAACCTAACGTGGTTAAAATCTGCTAGGAAACACTTGCTGAGCTCGGGATTACCATCGTGTCCGTTTATTTTTCCTTGCGAAAGTGGCCGCTTTTCTGTCGGCGAGGAATAAATGAGGAAGATATATATAACCTCTATTTACACAGGATCTGCAGTGCTTGTACGGTGCTGCCTCAGGTCATGGGGACCCTGACGTGATGAACGGCGCGTGTGCCTCTACAGATGGATCTACGCGTGCCTGCGGAGATGGATCTGCGTGTGCATAGAGATGGATCTACATGTGCCCGTAGAGATGGATCTACGTGTGCTTGTAGAGATGGACCTACGCGAGCCCGCAGAGATGGATCTATGTGTACAGGCGGAGAGGAGGGTCCGACAGACCCAGCCAAGTTCTTTAATTCCGCTTGCAGCAAGTGAATTTGACTGCAAAACACCATCGCACCCCCTCGCCTTTAACATGTAAGAGGAAGAGCTGGAGGCTCAGCAGCCTTCCTCATCGCGCAGCCGAGCATGGCCCCGCTCGGTGCGAGGCCGGTGTTCTGGCAGCATCCTTTGGTTCGCGCAGTGCGTGCCGCCTTCCCAGCAATGCCCGCTTCCGAGGAGGGGGTCAGCCAGGCCGTCCCTGGCCAAACAGCCAGCGTTACGGCACAGGGAGCGCGAGGCTCCCCCGCAGCCGCTCCAGCCAACCTCGGCCCTGCGGCACCAGGTCTTGCTATTCCTGAAAAACTGGATAGCGTTCAGTAGCTGCAAATGTTATTAATGGTCATAAAATGATCCGGTTCTCCAGAATATCCTGTTACGCTGGCCGTCTCCGCGATCTCCTGCAGGCTGGTCCCACAGCCCTCTTCGTCTGGGCTCTCCGAAGTATCGCGTGTCTGTCAGGAGAGCTGCAAAGATAGTTAAGCCCCGGGGACCAGCAGAAGGAAAAGGCTGGATTTTGGATAACGGGGAAGGAGAAGCCCCCTGCCCACCCCGGTCTGCCCGCTCCCAGCCCAGCTGGCGCTGCAGAGGCTCAGTCCCTGTGGTGAAGCGCCCATCACAAAACCAGTGCCCTCCCCTGACCTGCGCGCTGCATGAGGGGCCCCAGTGCCCTGTGCGAGGGCCGGGGAAGGTTTGGCAGATCTGCCAGTTACCGGGCATCACAGGAGGCCAGAGTCGCTCCTCTGCCCGCTCCTCCTTGGGACATCGCTTCTCGTCCCCGCACAGTGGAAAAGCGCAGCCGCCACTGCAACAGCCTGACCCCGAGAAAAACACAGCAACTGCGCAAATTTTTTAAAAAATTCTCATTTGGGATTTAAATCTTTTCATTTCACATTTCTAAGCCCAATGATGGCAAATGGCTCTGTAATCCGGGGCTTCGCGGGTTCCTGCACTGGTGCCCCCGGCTCTGCCCTCCCCTCGGCAGCTCCGGCAGCCTCCGAGGGGACACGGGCAGCCGGCGGCGCGGGGCTGCCGGCCCCACCGCGACAGCCTCCTCCTGTAAATAATGAAGTCATGAGGCAGGGATGTGTCTCGTAGCAGTCCATTAAACGGATGCGTCCGGGCTGCCGGAGCAGCTTTGATGGCTGGGGAGCGCGGCAGACGGAGACGCGGCGAAGAGGCTGATTAAATATAAACCCAGCCCAGAGGAGCGGTGCAGGGCAGAGCCGCCGCGCAAACAACGCTGCGGCTCGGGTGCGGGGGGACGCGAGGTGGGGGTGATTTTTTAGGTGCTGTATTTACGGCAGGTGTCATCCTGAGCCTTGCAATGGGGTGCAGCCCAGCGCCAGCCTGCTGCCGGGGAAGGAAGAAGCCGTGGGGCTCGCGGCTTTCGGTCACGGAGGTCAGGCAGTGCCGTGGGATGTCGGCGAAGGAGGGACCCCGACATGAGGCTGCTGTTCCTGAGGTCGGGGAGCCCAAGCGTGAAGGAGGCAATGAGGTTTGCCCGTTTCCCTGGGACCGGAGCTCCTCCACGCCAGGAAGCTTCCTCCCCGTTATCCAGCCTGGTTTCCCTTGCCAGGGCATCACCCCAGCCCTGCAACGTGCCACTGCTCCCTGCCTGGCACGCGCAGCCTCCACGCCGTGCGCGGCCTCCTTTAACCTCCCCTTCCCTCCCAGCCGCCGCCTGCCAGGCCGCAGGGATGCAGCTCCGTAAACAGTTCCTCGCGAGCCAGGCCGTTGCGGCGTGAACAGACAACTGCTCCCCACGACCTTCTTGGGGTAACGCAGGGCCAGCCCGGCCAGGACCAACCCCTGGGCCTC
>JAAGAY010141903.1:0-73623 GCA_011801015.1 Ardeotis arabs | reverse complement strand
GTTCATTATTTGGGCAATAACAAATGGAAGGGTGTGGGGGTTAGTGTGGGTTTTAACAAACCACATTCTATTTAAGCAAAGCCAACTATTAAAGAAAGACCTAACTTGCCAAACCAAGATAAATATATGCCATTATTATGATCACATAAAAGCTACTACTCTCGGCATTACAATTTCTCTTATAATTGGTACTATTATAATTAAATGAATGCATATGTTTACAGTTCTTCTTTGAATGGTAAAGCGATTTAGCAATGATGCTGTCTCTAATTTCTTTTAACTGTACTGGCAAACTTCACTTAAACAGTGGTCTAAATACCACATTGCCACAATAAATTAGTAAAGCATCTAGTAAAGTCTATATACGTTGTTATGGAGTTTAAATGCTTCGGAAGAGTGCAGCTAGTCACCCTTCTGTATGGCCAGGTAAAAAAACATACATATCCCTCAGATGGAACAAAATATGGTACAACTCTTACATAAAATATATATTTAAAATATGGATATATGAGCAGTCACAAATGCCTAGAGATCAAATGGGGAAAAATGTTCCCCAGAAGTATCTGCCCAATTTTAAATAATACAGTTCAATAAGACATTTGTAAGCTGTCAGCTTACATGAAAAGGTGGCAAGACACAGGATATACGTGTATCTTAAATATTCTAAGCAGTTGTTCGCACTGACACTCTAGTCGTTATGGTGAACTAGTGCTAGAAGAGTTAACAACGGGCTTCTTTGGATAATCAATTTTTGTATCTATCTACCGTGAGAATTTGTATGGTATCCATCAGCACAGCATCCAACAACTTGGGTTACGGAGCGGGACTGAGCCTTGAGTCCCAACAATTGCCGAACTGTTTCCCAGCGCACAGCACGAGGGCACGTCTCCCGCATGCCAAATGAAGGCGCAGGGGCTTTTCCAGCTCCGCTGTTACGATGGGACTCGCGGTTGGAGACCTGACGTGGCTCTTGGTTTCCAACCCGGGTGAGTATCATCAGCACTTCCCATGATGGCTGCTGTTGGTAAGGAACTTACCTGGAGGAACCACTTTTGTGTTTTACATGGTTTGACCCAACGCGCTGTAACATTTTGGAAAATTTCGGTTCATTTGGGGCTGTCCTCTCTCAATTTTATACTTTCTGTGAGTTGAGCCGGCACATGTGACTCTCGATGTTTTATTTTGGATTTGAGATGTTGATTTGGACACTAAAGTTCTCCAGAAAACCAGGATTTGCTGACCCAGAACGAGAGATGGTTGAAAGACAAAAGAAACATGAGCGCAGGCTGCAGCGCGGGCTGTACACAGAATGAGGACGGCTTATGGCAGCGTTTCAGCAGGCGGGCAAACAGATCAGGAGAAAAATCTGTTACGTTTCCCTCCGAACCAGGTGAATATAACCAGCAGCCCTTGTAAAATCTGCTGGGGTTTCGGGCCAGTATGAGTGGGTCATTACTCCAGAGGCTTCAAAGAAGGCTAAAAAAAACAGGATTTGTTTTTTCAAATCTTTCTACTAAGCCTGACTAGTAATTCTATTAAGAAAAATAAGGCAAGCTGTAATGTTTGAGTTTAATAAGCGAAACACAGCAAATATGTGAACAGAACTTCTGACTTAATATTCTTTAACAGATGTTTTACAAAGTACAGATTTAAAAGATTTGCCTGTCTTATTGTTCTGGCTGTTGCCATATTATATGGCTACATTTTCAGTCCCAGATTTTCCCAGCTGTAACAGTTACAGAGCTAGGGGTACAAGCCTGGATACTGTAGGCAAAATGCCCAAAATTATTCTCTCCCATGGAAAAAACACCCCGATATAAAGGCGGTGATGAGAAGGTGGAGTTAATCCTTTTGGCAAAAGAATAATCTCCATACTCTTAAAAATGGCTATGGTCATTTTAATGCACACTATTTTATGAATGATGCTTTAGCCGTGCCGCCAATTAGCAGAGCTTTAAAAATACCTCACTTATACAGGCCTGATAACTGTCTTTCTTAACCTTTAACTGACCCTTTTTGTTTTTGCCATGCTCATAAACCAGCACATGAGCTATCAAAGAGAACGGCACTGAACATCGATTCAAATGTTCTATATTAAAAAAAGAGAAAAAAAAAAAAAAACGAATAAAATGAAAAAAAAAAAAAAGGAGAAAGGAATGAAACCCAGCTGGTCAGCCAACTTTTAAAAACCATAAGCAGAAAACATGCTCTTCTAATTGGACAGAGAAGACAAGATCTGGAATAGGTGCAATTTTATTACTGCAACAGCGATTCGCATAGCCCACGCTCTTTTCAAAGCACGAGCCCCGTGGAGTTTTATCGGACATCTGGAGCGGGGCTCTGGCAAGATGCTGAGGGACTCAGGCTCCCATTGATCTCGGCACTGGCAACAGGCGCTCCAGCCTTGCAGAGGCGAGCTCTCTCCAAACGGTAATGGATGAAGTATTTCGCTCAAAAGCGTACAGAGAAGGATATTTTTACTTTTACCCAAGAGGTAGAAGGCGTATTTCAGATATTCGGTCTGGAGACCCCGCGACTCCACAGAAAGCCAGAAATGAAACGGCTGACAAGAGCAGGCTATGGCAGCCAATCTAAGGCTATTGAGTTTTTCAAACACACCGAAAATAGACTCTGCTATATTTCATCTAAAACTGTGTGTATTCAAACATATGGCTAAGGGAAGAGATACACGCAAAAGCTTATGCACACACAATGTTTAGCATCTACTTTCAAAATATATCTCACAAGAATTTCAGGAGGCCCCAAAATAGCAAATATTATTTGCTTGATTATTAACATCTTCTCCTTTTATACCAGTCAGTTGAAAAGTATGCAATCACTGGGTATTTTTGGTGGCCTCTCAATCATGTCAAAGATCATAAGACAAGCAGATGGTGCACATCTGGGCTCACCCAGCAGTAAGGAAAATATCTCCAGCACAGGTAGAATGAGAAAGATGGGACTGAACACACACCATTCCTTTTGGACGCGTGGAACGGGATTAGTCCCATGTTTCTATTTACCTGTCTGGAGCAGGATGACCCGCAGAGGTACAACAGCAAACAGCGCTTATGACGTGAAGCAAAAAGAAGCCTTGCGACATCTCCAGCACGGCCCTCGGCCACGCCACCGGATTAGGCTGCCCCGGCTCATTTAACGCGGAGTCAAGAAGGAAGAAGTTAATGAAAGAGATTTGCAGGGAAGCAATCGGGGTGAGCCCCCCTGGGATTTCAGTGGAGATGTGACGAGAGGCCAAGCCGCCCCGTAGCATCAATCACCCGCAGAAGGCTGTTTATCTCTGCAGACCCGCATCGATTTGCACCGAGAACCTGCCTCAACCTCTCGAACATTATTTAGGTTTGTTTTGGCCACATGGTCAGAGTTCACATGAGCAACAAGTTTATGGCCAAAGTCTGCCCTGAAGCGCCGCTTTGCCCACTTGCATAAGAGCAAAACATCGCCCTTGGCTTGGCTTGTCCTCCTGCTGCTGAAACTCTGGGTGAGTTTGTAGAAGCAGCCGCAAAAACCAACAGACATGTGGGATGATTATTAGTAAGGGCCTGCTGCTACGCTGCTGTGAAGAGGGCTTCTCTGGATATAAGGGATGGAATTAGCAGTATTTATTATTCACGTCAGATGCAGCTATGTGAGCTGTAGCTCCTAACAAACTTTAACTCTTTTTTCCCACAAAACTCTGTCTTCAAAGAGACCGATCAACCTTCCTGCTTGAGACACTTGGAGTCTGTCACTAGAAGTCTGAAAAGTTAAAAAAGTGTTACTGTCCATCATTGAAACGGTGCTATCATCGTACTGCGTGGAAGCCTCCATTGTAAAGGCAACAGGATGCACCAACTTTGCACGCAGACTTGGAGGCTGCGCAGCTTACCGAGCTCTCACTGCATTGTACCCAGGATCTAGATGCCATGCATTCTTCGTTTGTTCCTCCTTTTCTTCTTTACTTTTCTCCC
Organism: Ardeotis arabs; assembly: GCA_011801015.1. Taxonomy (NCBI): domain Eukaryota; kingdom Metazoa; phylum Chordata; class Aves; order Otidiformes; family Otididae; genus Ardeotis; species Ardeotis arabs. Next base: position 69,655 of record JAAGAY010141903.1, on the reverse strand, counting down.
CCCCACCCCTCCTCTGAAATACCAAAATATCAGATAGCTGATGACAGGGAAGAAATGTTAACACTGTAGTTTGAAAGTTTTTAACCCTTGCCTTTCATCATCTAACACTTATTCAATCTCATGCCCCTTGCTTCACTGCTTCAAAACCTCCCGTACATACCAAGGCGATGACCACAATGTGAGCCTGTGCACTGACTGATTAGATTTAATTAGATGGATACTTTGTTCCACCGATCTTTCAGCTATAGAAAGTATTGGGTTACTTAACCGTATCGGTGAAAACATTGCTTGCATGTTTGAATGCGATGGATGTGTGACACTGTTCCACATTCAAAAGTGCAAGAGTTGGCTAAGTTTTAATGGCTGAAGTGAGATATATAAAGATCTATTTTAATTGAGCTTGTGCCCCTTGGAAGATTGTCTCACTTTTTCCCATTCTATCAGTCAGTTTAGGGAAACGCGATGCCTCTGCGTACGACCCTCATCCTGCCTATGTTCTTAAGCAATCACTACTACCTTAAACTATTATTTTTCCCCTTTTTTCGCTTCTTTCCAGTTTTGCCACCGTGTGTTCCTGGTATTCGCATCCCACTGCCAGCCCTCAGCGCAGCGCCTCGCGGCTGAGGTGTTTTCATGGGACCGGTTCCAGTGGCAAAGCACCGGTCCATCGACCAGGCGCCGAGCATCCCGGTAGTGCACCGGCACGGAGGGCAGCAGCCTTCGGCCGCCCGAACCAGCGGGGCTCTGGCAACACACGAGCAAAGGTTCACAAGTGAACTCTTTGGCTCCGTCGCCTTTCCACAGCTAAAGGAGAATAATTAGTGCGAACCCCGCGCTCCCTGCAAACACAAGGAGCTCTGCTGTTAATAAGAGCAAAGCAAAGCCGACGTACAACTGATTACTTTGAAAAAGTCTACGGGCTAGGTCAGCCTGGCAAAGAAATTCCTCGTACGGCTCTGCTGGCAAACTACTCTACTGTAACTGTACCTTATACAAATAAAAAATGCTTTTGCCAATAAAGTTCATGCTAGGTCCCCCAAAGCAATGGGTTGTTTTGACAGAAATGCCTTTAACACTAAGCCTTTTGCCAGTACACAAATGCTGTACACAAAATGACAAATTTAGAAGTAATACATAATGTTATTACTTGAACTAAAGTTTCTGCTGTAGCCCTGGTTCAGATTAAATGCTAATTTGAAAGATTACGCTTATTTTACTTTTCCTTTGGATTTATCTTTTTTATCTTTTATTACTTTTTAGTTTATTGTTTGCTCCTCACCCAGACCTTATAACTCGCAACTGAGATGAAGTCTGTTATAAAACTTTCAGTTTAATTCAATAATCCGAGCCACATAGGCTACTGCTTTTTAAAAAACAGCTCCATATAATTATTATAATCTCAGTGATACCCAGAGCTCAGCTGCCCCTGGTCAATAATTAGTGCGATTGTGGCTTAATACAATTTTCTTTTTTTCCCTGAAGCAAACACAATCTTTTTAGATCAATTTGTAGATTGTTACCCTAGAGGAGGACAACAATGTAAACAAACGCTTTTTTTAATACCATATTAACTCATTTAATTTGCACACAGATAAAAGCGTGAAAATATTTCGTTTCGCTGGCGGAGGAAGAGCCTCGTACCCAGGCGAGCTCTGCTGCAGCGGCAGATCAGGCCTGGCTCTGGACTAGTGAATTAAAAAAAAAAAAACATGCAAAACCTCTGTGCTGAAAATCAAATCCACATGCGGCATTAGTTATTTACGCACCGAAAGGCCCCAATTCTTCGCCGTAGCGCCGCTACTTTCTGCTTCAGTGGAACTAAGCTGCTTTAACCTGGCAGCCCCGAGGAAAGGGAATCCCTGCGTGGCATACGGCCACCGCCTCCTCCGCTGGCTGGGGGACAGTGGGCACGGAGGGAAGGTCCCGGGGTCCTGGCACAGCCAGGCTGCCAAACCAGCCCTTGGGAAGTGCTGGCAGCCCGCGGAGCAGCCTCGTTACAAACTCATCCCCATCTTGCACAAACTTCTCTACGGCCAGGCCAGCCCGGCCGGGCAGCTCCTCTGGGTCCCCAGCCATCACCAGTCCCACACTTGGCTATTTCACAAGTGAAAAGTTCTCCAGGACGGCAGCGCCTGCCAGACCACGTCAGATCTGGAGGAGGTTTCGCTCCACAGAGCCCAGCAGAGGACACAGGAGCTAAACGCTGAATTACGTTTATTAGACGGAAAGGGAAGGTGAAAGAAGAGACCAGGAGGAACGAGGCGAGGACAAGGATGCCCGGCTGATACGAGGAGCGAAACACAGCTGCTAACCACGGAGCAATGCCACTTTTACCCCCAAACCCCACTTGCTCCTCGTGCGTATTATGCAACTGCAGTCACTAAGCCCCATTTTGGTCAGGTGAGTGCCCTCTTATGCCAGCGCTGCGGGGTAAAGGGGACAGGGACCAGGTAAAATCAACTTCCCCTGACTCGGAGGCTCCTTCAAACAACTGCAGAGGAGCCCAAGAGTTGGCTGCAATCCCATCGCCTGCATCTGCCTGCGCTGCGAGGCTACGAACAAAGGCAGCAACTTAAGGAAAACTCGATGTTACAAAAACATTGTATCTCTACAAAGAAGAGGGGGCATTATTGCACTTAAAACACAATGAGAAATGTGTGGCACTGACACATTTTCCCATTGCCACTTCCAGGTATAAATTTCTAACGACAGTTCTTAGTTTAACAGGGGGAGGGTGAATAGGCTTTTTATTACTCAACATATGTAAGAAAACACGGTTGTGATCGATGAGGGAGAAAAGAATGGACCTCCAGAACCAGACAGGAACTCTGAATACAAGGGACAGCTAAGCAAGACGTATTAACAAGTCAGTGCCACAAAAATTTCACTTCATTGAAGAGGGATCCTTAAAAGTGCCATCTGGGAACACCTGAAGAGCCCTTCTGCAGGCTGGAACCAGAGTTTGCAGACACATCTTTGCCTAGACACCTTGCACGTGACAGTGCCTTGACTCACAGCACAGGTGTGCTATAGGAGAATAAATTTGTTTACAACAAATCTACGGGACTGCCGGCGTACAGATAGTTTCTCTACCCTGTTTGAAAAGTATCCTTGGTATTCAGTGGCTTTTTTTTGGGAGACAATACTCATCAGTCAACAGAAGCACATCACCTCAGACCATGAATATTTCTGCAGCCATGTGCCCGTTTCCCCCCCCTCCAAAATGTCTGGGTCTGTAAGTCCTGGGACACCATTTAACTCGGAGCAGGAGAATCATTCCCAAATGGCTGTCCAAAACACCACATAACACGAGTCCAAGAACAGAGATCCTCCCCGAGCAACGTGCACAGAACGTCTGCGGCCAAGGCACGATCTAAAGCCAGCTTACCGGTGTCCCCAGCCACTGCCCCCACCACAAGGCCACGTTTCCGCTACAGATTACACTCAGACCATTAATCTTTGAAAGAGCAGAATTTGCCACTAATGCAATCGGAAACGACGGTAAGAAAGGCTCCCATTAATGAGAGCCAGCTTAATATAACAACCGACTTCTACATTTCTTATCTGAAAATACCTCCCCTGGAAGCTGTGGATACATTACGGGCTTAAAAAGAATTACTAATGCATTAATTCTTGTCAGATTTGTAGTGTCCTAACCCACAGCCGCTTCACCCACTGACCTGGGTAACATTAGTGAGGACTATATAATTTAGTAAATGAGGGCCCGACTGTGCGCCGTGCACTTGGCCTGTTATTTGGTCCCGGTGTGCGCAAGGAATACCCAACGCTCAGACATTGAGATTATCATTAAATACATTTCTAGGATCTTTGGTCTGAAAATGGAACACTTTTCTTCTTTGCTATTTTGTGTTTATACTAATGCAGACTTACGTGTCTACATTTGTGTAGTAAAAGCAGCCGCTCCTCTTTATCCTGTGTGAATCCACGTGGGCTAACGTTAAAATGGCAAGTGTGGAGTGGAGTAAAAGTACAGTCGGGGCTGGGGGATTAAATGCTGACTGAGAACACGCCGAAAATTGTCCTGTGTTGTGGCAAAAAATGATGAAGTGGATATTTGCAAACGCATGGCTTCTCAGGGAGCCAACTGGCTGGGGACGAAGGCAGCTATCATACGCGCTCAGGCGGGATGCTGGCCTTGCACACGCGTGTGAGCGGATCGGCCCGACTCAATCTGGGAACCTTCGCATGCACGCGCTGCAGCCCCGGTCCCGAGCACGGTTGTGCTGCTGCTTATTCCCTAAAATAACCTATCCGTGCATGGGAAGACCACAAAAGCCCAACTCCTTCCCCGCCGCAAGGCAGAAACGGAGTCTCTTCCATCACAGGAAAGGAGAGAACATCCTGACAAATGCCTGCGTTTTGGACGGGTGACAAAGCTGTCATGGGAAAGAGGCGGCAGCTCCCTTCGGAGACGGGAGGTGGGGAGCGGGATCAGGAAACTTCTGAGCTCTTCTGGCAGCCCAGGTCTGGCGCCGGGCCACCAGTCCCCCACTCCTCGCGGCAGATCAGTGCTTAAACACAAGCAGATTGACACCGAATGCTCAGCGGCTGCTCCGTCGTTCCTATGAAACAAATTTGGTATTCGGAGACCTGAGCCCATTGGAGAGGCTGCACAACTCACGCTCACCTCCATAATTAGCACAGCCTGGTACCTCGTGGGCTGCTTCTGCACAGACTGAGCCTCGGCCTGGAAAAGCACCTCTCCCAACGGCTCCCAGAAGGTCCCTACAACAGCCTGGAGAAACGCCTCGGGGACACGCTGCAACACCTTCTCACTGCCGCTGGGCTGGCCTTATGGCGTCCTCCTCGGCTCTCCTCAACCACACCATTCACCTTTCTGTCTACAGAGATCCGATGGGAAAGGGGCTCTGTGTCTACACCGAGGGTTGGGAGGAAATTAAACTGGAACTGGGACAAAGATATTTTAAAGCACCGTGTTGCATGCCCCGTTCTTGGGCTCTGTGGGTACGTTAACCTGATACAGTCCATCACGTGCACCTCCCCGCTCCAAAGTCAAAGCCTTATCCCGTGGGGAGATGATCAACTTCCAGTGTTCCCAGGTAACGTGTACGTTTGAGTTTCGCTCTCCATAAAAATTGTCAGGATTCCATCTACTTAATTATCCTCTGGTGCCTGGCCTCATGCCTGCTTTTAGGAGTCTCAACACCAAACAAAACCGGGGAGACAGAGAGGCAAGTACCTCCAGAGAGAAAATGAGAGCACCCAAATTCGTTGCCTGTATGGAGGTACGTGCTACTTACAGCTTGCAGGAGTAGTAATATATATGCCTGGACAGTAACTTTACCCTGGTTTACTGATTAAAAACCAGACTGTTTCTCTTAATTCCTCAACTTTTTAGTATGTTCTTTAACGGCGCAGTCTGATTTATGACGTTAATGGCATTCCTGTGCAAACAGTACATTTCCAGTTTTTAAATATGCATATGAAAATGTTCTAAGTAGAAATATTTTCATAAATGTTAATATTACCAAAGTCACCATTACCAGTCAGTAATGAACTTCGTATGCATGATTTCATGGGTATTTTGCTCTTAATCCTTTTTAAAACTTCGGCATGCTCCCGCCGCTCCCGGCCTGATGCACCACTGTCTCGCTCCACTCTTCAACCGTGCAAACTCCCAAGTTTTGCTGGTGTAAAACTGGAGTAACACGGTGACGAACCAGGCCCTAACACAAAGAGTACGCTGTATACATTTTTATTGTATAATTTATTGTTTTTTCCACTGAGCTGGCTATATTGTTCTATCCATGTGCGTGACAGGATGTCTAGGAAACAGCTGAAAGAATTATTTGCAGTGAATTTAAAACACACTGGATTAGAAAGACACAGACACAAAAATCTTTGTTAAGCAAATAACAGGGTTCTACCCTTGTGTCAGGTTGGGAAACTCAACTCCTTCTTATCATAAACTGCACGTCTGATGATAGGTACAACAGCTCTGCCTCCTTCATTGTCTGTGCTGATGTCCCTGACCCAGCTTTACCGAGGCGAAAGCTCAGCACCCGGTCAAAGCCAGGTCCCTGAGCTTTCCCAGGACACCAGTGGACAGAGAAGCAAACAGCCTTCCTATCCCAAACACGACTCCGAGCATGGATGGGTTGGAGCTGTCTTCTCCAGCTGCATCCGTCTCTCTCCACCGACGAAAAACACACCCGCGTGACTTGTGACTAAACACCTAACTCTGAGAAAAGCAAAAGGAGGATTTCCCTTTCAAACCTGGAGGATAGATCTCATTAAAGTAAAGAAAACAATGTGGTAAGAACAAACCCACAGATATTGTCGTTGAGAAAACAAGAAGGGATGAGCCTAAAGGCTACAAAAAGGCAGGAATTTCGGAGGTAGGCTCCAAAAGCTGATGTCAGGACTGCAAGTGCAATGGTCCGGTGCAAGCAGGGGGAACAAAGAATGTGATTTTTCACCTATTGCTGCACGCACACAACACACAAGTCCCCAAGGGTTCGCTTGAGGGTGGGGTGGCCTTTCCTTCAGGTTTACAGTATTTTCTGAGTTTAAGCAGGACAATGGATATTATTTACACATCGTTTCGGGAGGTTTATCATAAGGAAGTGAGCCCTCAAACCAGTTTCAAGCTGTCTCAGCGCTTACAGCCGAGACCGAAAGCCACAGCCACGCTCCAGTTACTGCTCCTGAGAGCCTTTCTCTGCGGCCAGCGATAACCCACCGGAGGCATCGGGCACGCCGAGCGGCATTCGCGCAGGGCGTAGTCATCTGCGCCTAACACAGATCTTCAGAGCTACTTGGCGCTTGCATTTCAGATGGGAACATTCCTCACACACTAGTTAGGCCAGGGCTTTCACGTACTCATGCGTCTTGGTCTGGGATACAAGGAACAAAATCCCATCTGAGCTCTTTACGGTTGCGGAGCACCCAAACTCCGCGCCCCAAAGAGACCCACCCCAGCAGCGCGCTATATCTGCATATATTGGAGATGCGGACAAGCCATAAGCCGAGGGTTACAGTCTACTTGTCTCTACAAAGGTTTGTCCACAGTTAATGCTTAATCAAATTTGTTTTAACCGTCGCAAGTTATTGGCTGGCAATTTTATTTACCGTCGACGTCCATTTTGATCTTTTAAAAAATGAGATCTGTATTTGCGTCACTGAAAAAACATCCAACAATATTGCTTAAGACTTCAATAATCCTTGGGCTTGTTTCCTTTTAACCCAGAAAAAGAAGTTTCTGAAACACTAACACCAGCATTTGCAAAATCTGAGGTTTGACATCCAGTGACTAATTAATCCTCACACATCATTGCCATTTCATGGAAGAGGAAACTGAAACAGAGGCAAATCCCCAAACCCCCGAGCAGGTCAAAGGCAAAACTGGGATTGGACTTCACGAAAGCTGACTTCTCCGCTAGACAAAGCCTCCACACCTAACTTTAGCAAAGACATTAGAGCAGACTTTATAAAAAGTGTAAGAAAAGTCGCCCTAAGAGCTACTTAATTTCCTCCACTGCTATTCATAGCAGCTCTGCAAAAAGTCAACAGTGTATTACACAACAGCGTAGGTTCAGTGGCAAAGGTTTTAACAGGCTGGACAGTCAATATAAATGGAGAATAAAACATATGCCAGGCGCCGAACTATGGAAATCACAGGAGCCAACGGAGCTGTGTTGTTTTACGCTAGCCAGGAATCTAACTCAATAGCTGGTACAAATATATACTAAATAAAAACCGTCAACGAGCTCTGCTGCATAAATAGCATCTCTCTACACTGGCATGCTACCCAGCAGCAATCGGTGGCCAAAAGAGAACTGAAAGCACGCTTTTGGTATTGTCTTCAAAAAAATGTGACTGCCCAGAAAAACGAGATCCAAATACATCCCTTTCCTTCTGCAGGCGGTCATGCAGAATGAATTAGAGAAGTTCTGTCTGCTGGGGGTTTTTTCTTTCGGGTACGTCAGCAGTTCTGCAGATAGGTGTGCGAGCACCGCAGCAAAGACTGAGGGCTGTATGGTAGAGCTCTAGGAACTGTAAAAACGACAATGCCACTACGGGTGCCTGCTCTAGAAATGCAATCAAACTGGCCATGGTAGGTAGGGGATCGAGTTCATTCTCTCCAAGTCCTTGTCCAAAATCCTGCCCCCAGCCCAAGTGCTGCCTTTGGGCTCCTCTTTGGAGCAGGGATACGGTTTTTGTTTCTGTGATGGAGAGACTCAAGCTTGGAAGTGAGTGCTTCACGTGGTCCCAGACCCTAGAGCATGGCAGCGGTTCACCACCCTTGGCTTCCAAAACATCTTTTTATTTTTTCTTCTAAAGGAAATGAGAAGGTTCATTCTTGTCAGATTCATAATACACCCTTTAACTAACTTGCAGTGATTTAGGAGATTGCTCACACAAGCCATGCCTCTGTTTAGAAGGTGAACACCCAGATTCCCCCTGGGGAGAGGAAGAACATGGTTTTTAAAACCACTCTCCCAAGCCACAAAGTCTGCAAACAATTCAGATACAGACAACTGGTGTCAATCACCAATTTCTCCCAGTTTCTACAAGCTCTCGACCAGACACTTCAATACTGCATTTGTAGGCCTTACCAGAAGACAGCTCAAAAAGTGGTTGTAAGATCCACCCCGCTACAAAGAGGTGGGAAAAAAATAACAAAATATTTAATAATCAGCAGCCATTTCAGTTTCTTTCCCCTCCTCTGTCGCCCCTCTTCTTCTCAGAAAGACAAGTTGTTCCACAACCATCAGAGCAAACAAAGCCTCGTTTCCTGAGGATTTGCATCGCATGTCTTCATTCCTCCCAGGACAACATCCTGCGCTTCTCCCCCAACTCCTTTATGATTCATCTTCCCCTTCCCTGCGATTCCTCCCTTCCCGACCTCTGGCCCTCACATCTGGAGGAGCAAGAGGCAGCTTGCGTGTGGCTGCTTCCAAGCTCTGCGCCTGCTGACGGACGCGCCGGACAGACAAAGGTGAGGCTCACCCTGCTGACGTTCCTCCTGGGAGGATATGGATGAGGGTGTCTCTTCCCCGCTCAGCCACCATTTTCAATGAAAAAAAAAAGTAGAAACGAGGTGTCTTTGAGAGCTTTTATCTGTCTGTCATACTGGAGTGAAATTGGCCAAAGGGATAAACGTTACATGAGCATTACCTACAGACAAAGGGGAAACTGTTGCAGAAACCACACTGAAATATGAAAGAACTGAGAGGCACAGCTGGGGAAACCACTTCCACTTCACAAATTATCCCAGTCCCCAAACGATTGCCTGGAGTGAGTCCCCGGGTCCAAATTTAGCAGCCAGCAGCACGCCCTGTCCCTGCAGCCCACCAGTCCCCCTCTCCTCAAACAAAGGGAAGACCACACCAGGTTTTCTGTGCAAATCCCGTAAGGACGTTTTGTGGGAATTCACATCCAATGCTTAGGGGAAGGGCTGCACCTTAGAGCTTAGAAATCAAGGTAAAGGGAGCTGCATTCACCCCAGGTACAGAACAGCGAGGGCTGGTTCGACACATCGGCAACTTCAAAACGTCTTTCAGTGGCAACCTGACAAGGTTGTGTTTCAACAGGAATACGTTATCTCTCTTTCCAAGGCTGGGCAGGACACTTCCTAACAGACAACTCAACAGGCCCTAACAAGTGATTAAATAAGTTAGGTTTGGGGGGTATTTTTTTTTCCCTTTTCTGTTCCAACATTTAAAGCCCGTGCTCCGGAGTCAGTTGAAGCAAAGACCTTGCTCCAGCAGCGCTGATAAGGACAACACGCCCTCACAGGTGGAGCTTGCAGGCAGCAAGCTGGACGGGAAGGCAGATATCACCCCAGAAGCAATGGCTTCGCCTGCACCAATGCCAACAGCGCGTTTCTGCTGGAGGAACAGGATCAGCGTGGAAGGAGTCTTTGCCATGCAGTGGGCCGAGGATGGTTTATGGGGATGGCAGAATGGATGTGGTTAAAATTTTAATCAGGATGACATGTGTTGTTGACATATGGCAACGCACCACCATCTGGATTCAGAAACAGACCTGGGTTTTCAAGCTGTTGCTGGCCAAAGCCAAGAACATTGCTGAGGTGCTAGGTCAGACTGGCTGGGAAGGGTTCTGCCAGCAATCCCTCTTGACACAGTATTGCTTTCATTAAAGCAGCCTGCCTGCCTACCCATCTGAGGTGAAAGCGGGATAAAGTCCATGAAAGGTGGAAGAAACAGCGAGAGAAAAGGTCAGAAAAAGGAGTTGAGCTAACGTGCCCACTTTCTGCCCTGCTTCAGCCTCTGCGGCGCACTCGGGTTACTCGACTGCAGGCACTCATTTTGCGGTCTTGGAGGGTAAGCGACGTCTGGGGTGCTCGGCGGGAGCACAGCAGTTCAGTGCGAGGAGTTTCTGCCTGCCTCCCGAGCAGCAGGCATCCAGCACAAGAACAAAGCACCTGAGGTTCAACTGGCTTAACCCTTTCGTCTCCCCCGCGAGCCAAGCGTGCGCTGAGTTACCTTCAGCCAAGAGGGGAAGGAAAGGAGAGAGGGAGGAAAATGCAAGCCACGTTTCTGCAGACTGATCTAACAAAGTAACAAAAGCAAACGAAAAAGAAAATTCCAAGACAACTCTTAAAGGCTTAAAATGTCAAGGCAGCTAACATTTTATCCCAGCAGAATTCCTCTGGGATTAGCTTGGCTTTCCAGGCATAATAAAGTGTTTTACAGTTCCTTTATTTCACCCATCCCATTTCTCTTTTTTATTTGCATTACACTCTCATCAATTAGTGCGTCTCTGTTTGCTCTCAAACAAATCCAGCGCTCATGGCTAAAACTACAGCGCAAGAGAGACACCCAATAAACTCCTGCACGTCGTGAGCCGCTGCCTCACTCGCATCTGACACGCCGCCTGTTTGGAAGGGTTCGACTCTCGGCTTCACTGACCTGAATGCAAGTTGCGGGGGGAAAGGAAGGGGGCTCAGCATCTCTGAAATTTGGCTCCGAATCATTATGTTGCCATGAAACGTGCCTGAGCTTAACAAAAGCCACGGATTCGGATATACCGGAAAGCATTGCACTGCGGAATGTCTTACTCCATGGACAGACCATGGAAGAGACTCGCGAGCCAGCTTGAGATCAACGGCAGAAATTCCTCTTTCCTTCAGCGAAGCCAAGCTTTCATCCTCTGTCTTCAAAGGGATTACCTATAAAATTCTCAACTACGAGGCTTGTGTAATTTCAGTCTAACTCCACAGAAACGGTAAAAATGAAATTCCAGAGTTCTCACGTGTGTCTTTATAAGACACTATTCCTCAAATGCTGCTTCTCAAGAAGAAACTGAGATGGCATCGTTACCTCCACCTTTCTTTTGTTTTGCTTAATTTTTTAAAACTCCAGACTTCAAAGCACATGAGGATGAATTTATGATATGGGAGGCATCTAAGTGCAAGCCCTAAGAACAGCGACGCAATTAACAGCTAACATATGTGCATATTCCTCCTTTTGCAATGCAAGAATACAGCTATATTTTAAAGTTCTGTTAAGCTGTATTATATAGGACAGATCCCACATAGCACTTAAGATTACCCATTTAAATATGAATGGAAATTACATCACATTTTATTCTACTTCAAATTCATTTTTGGAAAGCCACAAACAAGCTGGAGATTAACATCAGTCTTCCCAGACTTCAGACAACTCTGCTACAAGCTGGGAAGTACAGATATTAAAATTTATGTTCACCAGTTGCAAAACTATTAGCTAGTTTGGAATGCACAGATATATTTTGTGCATATCCACCCTAAAAAGCCATAACGTTACGTTCTGCATGTCAATATAAAATTTGCAACGACTCCCTTTTAGATATTCATTTCAGTGAAATAGTTAGTCCTCGTGCCTGGAGAACGCAATATTAAAAAAAATATTTTATTTCTCAATCTATATAAAGAAGAGAACTATTCCCCTGAAAAATGTCCCCTTGATATGTTTCGTAAATAGGTTAATACAATTTGAAATTAAACTTGATTCTGCAGCATGATATTATAATGTCAGAAATGCATTCCGGAGGAAAAGTTGGCATTAATCATCGATTCCAGAATATAGTTACTATTTCACTGCAAGGCAGTAATGCTCATAGAATGTTACACACATTCCACGCAAACAGGAAGATGCTCGCTACCCCAAAGAGTTGCTGTCAACGGCTTAACTAAGCCCTGCGAGCACCCTTAACTGCAGGTTGTGAGAGCGGTGCCGTTGACGTTCACCACAGCGCTGGATCCCAGCCGCGCAAGATGCCTGAATTCTCTGGCCGTGCACACTCAGAGTATGAAAACAAACAAGAGCATTTTCAAATTCCCACACAAAAAATTTAGATGACTCAAAAGAGGGCTCGTTTTTTAAAAACCTCTACATCCCGACCTTGCACTCTCCTGGATTTTGTTTAAAGCTGGGGAGAGAAAACACCTCTTGGAAAACTTAGAAAGTGATGATGATTCTCTTTTGGCTTTAACAATCACAGGTTTACTCCAAAGTTGTGGTTTACTTCTGTTATTTTACAAACATAAAAATCTCAAGGAAAACAGAACCGGATGCATTATTTACTCAGCCACCAGCCCTTAAATATCACTTACCAAGCATAGCCACCTCGCCTTTCTCCTCAGACATCCACACCCCTACTTATCCACTTTCCTCCATTTTAACCTTGTGTCAATGTTTTCTATCTTCTTTTTCCTTTATCTCGCTCTCTCTGCTTCCCTCTCATTCTTACTACAGTTATTACTTAACCTTCAGGTACCCACTTAAGCAACCCACCAAATAGCAATAATGAGCACGCAGAGTCAATAGTGTGGTACGTAATCACCTCGCCTACTGTGTTAATGTCAGTTATCTTTTGCTAATGTACATGACATGCTTTATCTTCGCAGAGTGGCAGAGCGAATTACTGTTTGTTTGGGACCAGCTATTGTTACTGCACCTGGGCTTTTTTTTTCAATTCTTAAAGTGTGTGTTTTTTTTTTAAAGTAAAAAAGAACAAATAAACACGTAAAAAAAAAAGAGAGAGAAGTAATACAAGATGCTCCTATCGCATCCATGCAAACTTGTTCCTGAAGATGACGGAGGTCCACAGGTCCAGTGATGCTCCTGGGACACCCACACTGTTTAACGGTGCCACGTTATTGCCGGGACGCTACCCACAGACAGGGTGCACCACCTATCGCCTTGTGTTTCCCTACAAGTTACTTTTTCTCACCTCTTATTTACTGGGTTTTTTGTTGTTGTTTTGGGGGTTTCACTTGTATGTTGGGTTTTGGGGTTTTTTTTTGATAGCTTTCTTATTTTTTTAAAGTACCAAAAGCCAGGTCTTTCCTGGGGAAGCGCACACCACGCAGAAGGATGCACTGCAAAGCTGGACACCGGACAGAGAGGATACATTGCAAAGCTGGATGTTCCCTGAACCCTATGTGCCAAAATGGTAACCCAAGGCAAGTTAAGCCTCTGGGTGTAAAGCTCATGTAATTTGTATTAACTTCTAACGCTCTCCTGGCCATAAAGCCACCGCTCCAGAGCAGGCGTGCAGAGTCCTGGGTATTTCCCTGCTTGCTGGGGAGTTTGTTCTGAACAGGAAACCCTGGGGCAGCAGCGGACCCTCTGCTGCGCTGCAGTTACTTGTGGAAGCGGAGTGGTTCAGTCATTTACATGGTAACTGTAATCTGCATAAATATATTCTTAGAAATGCCCTCCTAGCACTTTAGCTCACTTGTAGAATACCACAGGTATATCCAGCCGGCTCCACAGAGAGAAACAATCCAAATACACCGAGGGAAGAATAACTGATTTTACATTTCTGAATCCTGTAATAATATTTGCTCTGAAGGTCTCCTATTCCCTCTACCAGAGCCGGAGAGGGAAAGAGAAAGAGGAAGGCAGCGAGCGTGTTGATACACGTACGCAGAGAAACACACGCATTTACCATGATGTCAAACCCTTATCTGGCCTTAAAAAACTGGCAGAAGGGTTGACTTCTTTATAGTGTTAGACCATTAAAGCTACAAAACCTCAATTAAAAAACTGCCAGAAGATTTTTTTACTTTGTTCCAGAAGGATATAAAACCAGTTATGAGGAAAAAAATCTGCTTTTTACATGGAAAGTCCAAAGCATAATTACTGCCACACTTACTGTTACTGCACACCGGGATGACTTTAACTTCCATATCATTATTTTTTATTTACTATTTATTTTGCAGTTTCTATTCTGTACTTGATAAGGCATAAAAAATCCAAATTAAATAATATAACATATCATTAATATGGTTTATTTTCCCCAAGGCCACAAACACACCAAACCAGTTTGCTTACCCTTGGTTTATTCTCACCTGTAAGCAATTCGGAGCAGGGACAATAGGAAGGAGTGGTGCACAGCACTGGGGATTTAACCAAAACCAGCACCATCTGTGGCTACCGGCATCCCTCATGCGAAAAACTGAGCAACTGTATTTGTCAAAAAACCATTATGGTAGGCTTTTTTAATAAATTAACAAGAAGCACAAGCCCTTTATTTCTCTTTGGCAGGTCAAATTTGAGATACAGCATGAGAACTGTGCATGCTCTTATTGTATTTGCCCTCTTTAGATAGATATCAAGATGCAATCCCAGCAACGTTTAGATCTTGGTGTTTATCTACCACAGCAGTATCTGTCTTAGGAATATACAGGGCTGATAAGAGGGATAAATCCAACGGGAGCACTAAGAAGACAGTAATCGGCCTATGCTCCAATGGACTTTGATCCGTTTGGAGGGAAATCAAGTTGCCTCCATGAGATGTAGAGGGTACGGAAAAAATGAGGGTAGAAAAGGTTTATGACCGTCAGTCCGTGCTCTAGGAAGAGGCAATTTTGGAGCTAAAGAAGGCTGTTTCCCATTCTTTGCAAGCAGGTCCGCTGCTGCTCGGCACGGAATGGGAGCCGAGCCCTGGCCTACACGGTCCCCCTGGGAGTGCGTTCTGCCCTCCCATCCTACACGGTCCCTCCAGCAACGCTCTCCCTGCCCACCAGGGAGATGTTAAGGAACTGCTTCGAAACCAGAAAGTTCTCAATACCTGTGGGCACATGGTATTTCTCTGACGCGATGGCCATACTTGTCCTGGCCGCCTTCCAACTCTTGTAATTACATGCTGCTGACCCAACGACCCCTTACCGTTTCCATAGGCTGTGTTAGTTTTCACTTCCTATTGTGTTGCTTTGCACTTTCCAAGAGTTGCCTTGTGCAGCCCCGGAGACACCTGCATTTCACAGATGAAGCTACAGAACGCCGCTTACCTTCTCAGGGAAGCTTAATTAATTTATTACTGTAAAGTTGGTTTGGTGCTAGGACGTGCTACTACAGTGTAAGATCAGTAACGACAAACCCCGGTAATGTTGGTTATTTGAGGAGGAAAACTAGTGTTTCACGTAGGTTGTCCTTCTTTCAGACGCACACCATGAAAAACAAAGTTCTTTTCTAGAAAGATTTTTTTTCGCACTGACTCCAACCCCTCTGATGGCCCCAGTTCAGCGGCGTGCAGCTCTGAGTGCTGCCTTTTAACATGTGTTCGTTTGTTTTCTGAGAGGAGATGAATTAAACGACAAAGGAGGGTTGGGGTTCTGCCACAGGGAAGACAGGGTTAAACCAGCCCCGAGCACTATGGAGCATGTTTGAAGGAAGTCTCACAAAAGTAATTTTAACTCTCTGCATCTCGCTCGCTCGCTCCCTCCCTCCCTCGCTCTCTCCTCCCCGTCGTCTTCCTGGTTGTACGTTATTCCTCATTCTTTACATTGCGGTTATATTTATTCCTTGTTCCATTGAGGCCGTATATTAAAAGTGCCAGTTCTGAGCTTCTGCTGTACAAGGGGAAAGAAAGGAAGGGGGAAGAAAAAAAAAAAAGAAAGGAAAAAAAAGTGCTGGTATTCAGTTCCTGTGAGCTCTTGCTCACTTTGAGCACTGTTCCTATTACACAATAATGTGTTATTTTGTTGAATTTTGGCATCCATCTAGCTTGTCTGGTCAGGAGCCAAAAAATTAGAGTGTGTCAGTCCACCAGTTCCTCTGCAGAGAAGCGCTCCCCTCGCCCAGCGCGTGCTCCGCGCTCCTGGCCCCAGGCCAGCAAGGGAAATCCATTTTACATAAAGAACGCACAGAGCTCAAGTGCTCGGAGACTTTTTACCTACTAAAATAACTTTATGGACAAATGCCAGTCTGCGAGACACATGCGGCAGAGAACATTTGGCACCAAAAACAAGGTAAAGCGCTCCGCAGAGGTACCAAAGTTTTTCAGAAACGAGGAAATGGCTGTCAGTGCCGTCGTGGCACGTCACGTGACTTGGCACCGCCCGCCCCCATTGGCCGGCCCCGCAGCCGAGGCAGCCGCCATGTAAGGAGCGGAGAGCTTCGCCCCTCGCTGCATTCTTAAAATGGCGGACCTGCCGCGCGCCCGGCGAGGCGAGCCCAGCCCCAGCCCCAGCCCCAGCCGCAGGGCTTTTTTTCTTTTTTTCCCCCCTGTTTTTTTTCTTTTTTTCCCCCTCCTTCCCCCTCCGCTGAAGTTTTTATAAACCTTTACAGATTTGAGTAGAAACAGATTTCTCACAACTTGCTCTGCGTCTCAATTTCACAGCTCAGCATACACTCAGGCACTGTCAAAAGCTTGACAGCGTTCCAGGGAAAATATTAACTGTAAACTTTCCAACAGGAATTGAAGGCACACACGGCTCCCGTCAGGATGTCCCCGCCGCCAAGCGCGGAGAAGGCAATGTTTTCACAGGTTTCCAAAGCTCGCGCCGCCGCAAAAGCCGCCGCAACCCCCAAGATGGTCCCGCTTGGCCGCATCGTGGGCACAATTAAGAGGGACGCCTCCTCTCCGGCGACGAGGCACGCCGCATGCCTCGCGCTCGCAGGCCGGACCCGTTGAACACTGCATGCTCTGATGTATAAATATTTGCCTCTGGCTAAAGTTCAAGCAGCCCTCTGTGGCTGCCAGACACAACAGAAAACCAACATCCAAGGGAAAGTGTTTACTGCAGCACTGGCCAAAGCAGCGACTGCCAGCGAGCGAGCTGCTCGCCTCGGCCCGGCCCGCGGGCGCTTATCACAAAGTACCTGGCTGGACGCCACCCCGCGCCTGCCACCCTTCCCGGGAAATGGTTAATATATTTAACACTCCCCTTCGCCCTCGACTGCACTGAGGGCCTGGCATGTGGGGTCTGCGGTGGCGGAGAGCGAACATATCTCTCCCAAGGCATTAACCCTTCGTTAAGTGAATGTCACTAATGGCACCAGTTAGTTCAGGCGCTTTCTGCCCGGCCTTGTTTCTGAAGTTGAGCTGTTATCTTGGACTCGGACGCATACACGCGCGCACACAAAAGCTTGCAAACAGCTACTCCTCTGCAGAGCCAACTGCCTGCTTGTGCTGGAAAGAGACAACAGGCATACGGGATGTCTTTCAGCAGCAAAAATTAATAGATTTTGAAATATACAGCACTCTTTGGTGATGCAACATTGTTTAAGGGATACAAAAATAAATTTTCTCACCCTTCTCCCACCCTCCAAACCAAACATTACTTAGAATCTTCACCAAATAAGGGTAGCTAAATCCAAGTAATTCAACTCATGAATCAGCAGCTTCAGATATTCATAAAATCACGACAGAAAGGTAAGGAAAGGAGGAAAAAAATATCTAGAGGAGTCCTACAGGAAGCCTGGCTGTGATGAGGGCTGTTATCATTGTAGTCTTCCTTGAAACGGCTTCCCAATACACCACTAATCGTAGTGTTAAAATTTAGTAAATAAACATGCCGAGACCTTGCACATCTAACTTGCTCATGCTGTAAATAAAACAGACTTCGCTATGAACAAACAGGAAAAAACTGTATTTTGGGAAAATGTTTTGAAGAAAGAAAGAAAGAAAGTGGCGTTGGTAAGGAAGGAAGAAAAGAAGGAATGAAAAAAAAGCAAGCAAGACTCGTATTATAATTTAACTAAAATGTGAAGAGAGTTATACAAATAATTATTCTGGTGTTGACTTTAATATGTGCATTTAATCCACTGAAATATTTTACTTTTGTCACTGAGTGCATCTACTAAAGTAGATGTTATGTAGCAAGTTACGTAGTTTGCTATAGCTCCTCTTTGGAAAAAAAAAATCTTTACTCCTTATTCCTCTCTTAGTCTAGGTTTAAAATTCACTACAAACCTCTACAAATAATCTATCAAATAATCTCATTTTCTACTCCCTTTTCTTATGACATATGAGGGAGTTAACAGAGAAAAATTGATGAAAGTCCGAAATTTAATGAGTAATAGGGACTACTTCTTATTAAATTGTCTTATTTAACAGGAGTCTTAACAACTCTGCTCGCCCTGTCCAACCCGATGGCAGCCTGCAAGCGGTGGGTGATGTCAGTGCCGTCGATCTCCTTTCGACCTAAGAAGCCCAGCACTAATAGTATCAGGACGGGCTTCCAGGAGGCCCAAGCGAATCATGTGAAAGAGGATCACAGAGGAATGTTCTGTTCCCACTGCGAACAAGACAGAATTAACTCTGAGATGCTTCCTTCTGCTGCCCTGTTTGTCCGAAAGGTCAAGACGATTAGCTCTTGTATACTCTGAACTGACCGTCAAAACAAAATGTAGCTAAACCTTCCTCTCTTTTAAACGGACAAGACGACACATTTAGGAAGGATCATTTAAGATGCGTCTGAAGTGTAGTGAGTTATGATTTTTCATTGTGCTTGTTAGCTACTGTGCAAAACCAGCTGCCTGTTAACTTTTTGTTATTTCAAGAAGACTCAAGGAGGTTTTATTGAAGCACAATTACCTTTTTCTGATAAATATAAAGAAAGCAACAAAGAATGCGGACAGAAGAAAGCAAGCCTGATGTTTAAGTCATCATGCATTTAAAAAAAGAAACCCACTACACTGGCAAGTTAATTCATTACAACAATTATTCTATCAGGCGGATGTCTATGGAAATATGTATGTTGTTTACCACAGTGAGGATTCCTTTACCAGTCGTATCTTTGAAGTCCAAAGATTAAAAAGCAGATACACGGAAGGCATTAAAATTGTCCAAGTGCTTTGATACGGTGTTTGTCTACATTATGCAAAAGAAAAGGTACTTACCAGATCTTAATTGACTATATATTTAAGAATGATCATAGCAACATATTCAGCATATTACCGACGGGTATGAAATGTTACACCCAATAAATGTTGTGTGACACGTACCTAATGGGTATTCCAGCATGTTTAAAGAGTATAAAACAAACACAGAAAAAATTTCATCCAATTGTATCTTTTTCATTGAGCATCAATGTAAATATAGACTGAAGCAATCAAAATGCTGGAAATATAAATATTCCTTTTAAAGCCACTGAATCCATCACTTTACTAGGAAAGGCTTAGCTATGTTATTTGCAATTCCCTCATTGCACAACAATGTACATTACTGTCTGTAAGCTCTAATTTGGCATGGCGCATCATTAATGACCTGAATGGTGGCTGTTTCACACATACATATTTAATTACAACAGCTGAACAAATTACATATTTATGCTTTATAAAGGGGATTGCCAGTCTAATTCATTTGCTATGCATGCAGGTACAGGGCTCCATCTGCAACAGCATCTGCACAACAAGAGCTAACAATTATCCATTGTAAGTGAGTGAGTGTATCTGGTGAAACCTGTAAGAGATGCAATCGTATTAACCACTTCACTGCCTACAAACTAGTATTTTCTCAATGGACCACAATATTTTAAATAATTTATCAACAATAATACTACTTTGCATTTTCACAACATCCCTCACCCGAACATCTCTGAGCACTTTATATGCTATAAAAAATTAAGCCTTAAACACTCCTGTGAGGAAAGTAGTTCTTAGCCCAACAGCATATATGGGGAAAGGAAGGCTCCTAACCCTAAGGGGCTGGTTCCTCAAAAGGCACAATCAGTGGATCTGTGCTGATTTCTATTATTTTAACCTATGATCCCAAGTTAAAGGTGACTTGCCCTGTGTGAAAGGTGAGACAAAAAATCAGTGGCAAAGAGAGAGAGTCAGATCTCCGTAAAATTAATACAGTAGTTTAAGCCTTAGAAGACTTGGCTTCCATGGGCTTGTGATCAAGCTTAAAATTATTATCCACAACCTACCGTCCTTAATTGTACAAAAAAACCCTCTTACTGAATTATCTAACAAGCCTTCCAAAACATGAATAATTATTTCTAAAAATTCGTGGAGAAATGGCAAGAGATCAGAATGCTGGAAAAATAGAAATGTGATATAAATCTTCCAGAAAGAAGGGAAAAGTAATCCTGGCGCTAACAGTCCAAACTAATGTTTACGGAGTAAAAAATTAACAGAACAAAATCAAAGCACGTAAGGGAGACAACTGAGCTGCCTGAATCAATTAGTACTACTGTTTTAGCGCAGATTTTTTTTTACAAACTAGATATATCTATGGCGTATATCAAATAGAATTACAGTATTAATAGAACAATAGAAGTTTTATTTATAGATTCTGGCAAAGTACTTAGTACAAACTCTTATAAAATTCTGCATGCGCAGCATTACTTTGACTTGGTTCTGAAGTTATTGTACAGATTGAAAACTTACTGTAAAATATTAAAATTATGAACAATCACCTCCTGAGCGGCACCTACTCATTTAGTGAAGTACTCCGGGGAAAGGAGAGAGTCAGAAAGAGTGCCCCATCTTATTTAACATCTTTGTTAAAAGAAAAAGAGGTAAAGAATGAAAATCTTGTGTAGCCACGAAACAGATGTTTGCTGTACTTCCAGAAGAACAGTGAAACAAAGAAAGGTGCTAGAATTTTGGAAGCAGTCTGAGCACAAAATGAATTTGGTTTCAGAAAAACGGACAAACACAGTGAGAAAATCACATTTTTACGAGGACAGAAAAAAATGAGGAAATGTAATGTCAAAATAAGTGTATCAGTGACAGCAAAGAGATGATTATACAAGGGCTTGCAATGTTGTATGGCAGTAGCAAAAGTCGGTGAAACTTCTCACATTTGAGAGAAGTGGAAGGTTTTTCATTACTTGGGACACTTAGAAGTAAAGTAGATAATCAGCGCTCCGTAAGAAAGGCTATGTACCGACAAGACAAGATCAAACAAGTCCTTTCCTTCTCTAATTTCTTCGGCTTTACAGGAATGTTAAATAGCTTGAGCATTTTCACGTAATAAATATATAATAAATCTAAGGATCAGCCTAAGTATAGGATTATGGAAAATTATTTCAACTTCAATACCTGAAAGAGGAAGCATTTAGGAGTAAATGAATCAATAGTGAAGTTTCCCGTTATCATTTACAGGCTCTATTTAGAAATAAATAGGTCTAAATAGGCTACTTGGCATGGGGCAGCTGTAGGTCAACATTCTACATCAGACACTGTAATTTGCCATAAGTGCAGAGGTGCTCATTAATTACAGGGAAATCTGAAAGTATCCCTCAGGCCTGTGCTGCGGCTGCCAAACTGTGCAGTGAAGTGCGGGCACCCTCCAGGAAGTTCTGGTGCTGCTGCTGCTTTAAAGACATGATTGGGCTGCGCGGTACAAAAGATCAGCTGTCCCAGGATGGATATCTCAATTGGAAAAGCTATTTTATCGAATTAACAGCTATGGTGTTCTGCGAGCGCACCAAGTGTCACAGCTGCTTCCATGTCAGCATCCAGCATCATCTGGATCTGCTGGCCCCACCGACTTCCCCGAAAACACTTCTCTGGCTCTCCCTCAGGCGACAGGGAAAAAATATGGGACAGAGTACCATTAGAAAGCGGAAAAAAAAAAAAAGTAACCCTCTCCCTTTTTAGGGCAGTGAATGGTGGAATAGGAATTCCAGACGTCTCCTTCCCTCAGCAGGGCAGCTCCGACTTCCTCTTGGCCCAACCTGCGCGATATTTCTGGATCCTGGCACCAGCGAGTGACGGAGGGAACTCCGCACAGCGCCGAAATCACGGACAAGCCAGCATGTAAACTCTGCACATCTTCCCTGGCGCATGCAGCTGTGTCCTCCCTGATACATGCACGAGCCGTGGGGTTTTTCAGAGGTTTAAACTGCTCAAAAAGGAACTAAAATATATTTATTTTAAAAAGAGGAGGAGGTGCAATTGCTTAGTGGACACATGCCAGGCAACGTCTCTGTAATTACATTTTGTTATGTTGCAATGCCTGCTTTTTCTACGCCCTTAATTAGGCAAGAAAAATGGGGAGAGAGATCATCCCCATTTCTCCCCAGCTTCCTGGGTTAACATTACACAGGATCAACTACTGTACCTAAATGCCCTGTCACAGTACCTCAAGTGACCTTGTCAACTCTGAAAGCTGGTCAACAATCCTCTTAATGCTGGGGAACACAAGCCACCGTTTTAACACCACTGCCAGGGAAAGATGCTAGCAAGAAAATAAAGATTCATTTATTGTTTATATTGCCCTGTTCCTCTCTTAGGCATCAAAGAGTCCAAAGCAACCCGTCACTAAAGCCACACTTAAAAACAAGGCGAGGGAAGAAAGACCGTCTCAAAATGAGGTTGCCTACGACTTGGATTAGACGGGAACGCGTGCAGGGCTGGCAGGGAGACTCCGGGATAAGGCCAGCTCGACCACACGGCAGCTGGGTGAGAATGCAACATGGCAACAGTCTTTAGTCCAGCAAAGCAGTTACCCCTGAGGAGCAAACATTTTCCATACGGATTTTGATAGCTGGTGCTAAATTTTTTAAGGTTTTACTTCTCCAAAGTAATCTCAATCAAAAAAGTAGGTACATACATTAGGTTTCACGTAGTAATTAATGCTGCACACTCAAAATCAGAAGCTGATGTTTTAAAAAATTCCTACTTTACACAAGATGTAAGAAAAGCACTCAGACTATTGCATCTACTCTTTCTAAAGATGCAGTTTTCTGCTCTGGAACCGCTGAAAAAGTATTCTATTTATAGGAGTAAGTCTATTTTTATAATATATTTTCTGGGACAGTTTGTTTTTGTTTTCTTTTCTTTTGTTTGTTTTGTTTCAGGCAGTTGGAGCATTTATATAAAAAAGATGGGGTCAGTTTGCAAGTTGGTATAAATCTGAGTACTTCGACTGAAAAGCCAAGTGATGTTTTTTCTTTCACCCGTTACGGGACTGAACCATCATCACGCTTAACTTGCTCCATTTGCATATCCGATTTTTCTGTGCCTCATGCCATAATCACTCCTCTATGCAATGCTGCAATTTGCAACTGGAGAGATAATAACGATTTCATAAACAAGATTATAACTCCAGGTATTTAATAAAGCGACAGGAATGCAGGATTACAAAGGAACAACCAAGGTACTGCACTGAAATTCCTCCAGAGGAATTAAAGCTGAACAAAAAAAAAATTACAATAATTGAAAACAGATTTTTGCGAATTTTCCAGCCTTGTTCTTTCGGCAACCATAATTCTTTAAACTGCCATTTGTAAAATTCCATTCCGATACTCCCCGGCCTGTTGCAGTGGGTGCCTGTAACTTCAGTAGCGGCTCTCGCGGCTGCGGTGCTACTGCAGTTGCGTTCCTGCAACGCGCAACGCCTGCAGTGTCACTGAAATATTCATAAAAGGCATGCATGGGGGGCCTGATTTAAAAGCTAATAATGCATCAGGTTTTGTTGAATCGCCTGGAAACGCGAAGCTATCGAAGCATTCAGTACCTCGCTGCGGGCACGTATAGCTGACAAACGCGTTAAGAGCATCGAGTTCAAATGTCAGACGCCGATCCAGACTGGCTGAGGCCTGCTAGGTGCAATGAACTCTCCCCCGAAGAAGTTTACAGTAAAGAGGCCAAGTTGTTCTCCTAAAATAGCCTGTGTTAGCTGGATCCAAGAATTACAGTCCCCTCGGCCAAAGGTGTACAGTCGGGATGACTTCTGCTCCGTCTTGTCAGACCTTCTCGAGCCCAGAACAGTCATGTCTCTCTTAAATTAAGAGAAACTGCTTACAGATCTAGAAATTTAATGCCAAACAGGAACAGCGCTGAAAACAAGTCAATATGGGTCAGTCAATGGACTGTTCTGAGGGAGACGTGAACTTCAAGCATTTGCCAAGCCTAAGCAGTTGAGAAATGAATCAAAATGTTCCAGGATTCTAAATTATCCTGGAACTTCAAATTTCATCACCACGCTTCATCTCCTGTCCCGGCCAGTTGGTGCCGTACTGGAGGAACAACGAGAGCTTCCAGGGAATACTCGAAACGAGCCCAGCAACCACTCCAGAAGGGTCAAGATGGGGAAAAAAAATCTAAAATCTTTCCCATTTCCCATCTGGCAAGCACAACCCACCTTAGGTGATAGACACTGTGGTTACCAGTGGTATTCCCCAGCATAATGACTGATCTATTAAATTGTTTTGCAGGTAATACTCCTACTGTGCAGCCTCTTGCTAAAACCAGCAAAAAGAGTCTCTTAGTAACTGTTTGCTTTGTTTTGAAAACAATACAGATGCACAGTATTGTTTTAGTCTGAATAGTTCATATTTTTAAAATTTCATTTCAAAAACATACTTGCATTAACCTGCCTGTATTTGACTCCTCCAGAACACACTTTGGTTTCGCACACGTATTTTGGGCTCTGCCACTTTCTGACATTAGAATGCTGGTAAACTATTATTTTTAATAAATTCTAAATGTTCCTTCCTTTCTAAGAAGCACATATTTGCTGCCAACACACGGCTCCAATTCACAGGAATATTTATTGTGCTGATAATTGAACTCCAGTCATATGACTGAAAGAGGCTAACACAAAAAAAAAAATACAGAAAAGAAAAGGCAAAAAGCTCAACTGTAATTTCTAGACATCTATAAATTTCTTATTCTTTCTGCAGAGAGGAAGCTCCCCGGGGCTTTCTGGATAGCCTCAGTTTTATTTATCACCCACTCTCTTCCAATCTATGAATGCCATAATTCTTCCTCTTGCAAAGAGATGAACATGGCCTCCATCACATGCTCTCCTTGTATCAACCAGACGTTGCTGAACAGCAGTTATGGTAATGGCAAATATTGACCACCCAAGGTCTTGGTATCAGTTTCAGCTCCTGTTGGCTAAAAAACTTAAATCTGAGGTCCGAACCAGTCTGCGGTCCATTCTAACCATTCCTGCTGCCCTCTAACTTGGTGTCTGGAAGAAGGGCATGACAAAGGTGTTCTCAAAATGATGTTCTCGCTGGACTGCTGGCAGCAGAGGGCATGGGAGGGGGAGGATGCAGCTCTGATCTCACATGGGTATGGGCAGGCTCTGTGGATCTTAAACTGTTCATTGCGCCGTAAAGCTAGTGAGCTTGATCACAGTCATTTTTGCACTGAGAAAATATAAATACTGTATTACTGCAGCTCCCGTATAATTAAAACAACCCAACAGGTTCTGTCTAATCAAAGTTATCTGTGTTTCTGAACAAACAAGCGAACATTTGCCCGGTAGCTCACTTCTTGCAAGGCACAAAAATGTCTACTTCCAAGCTCTTGAACGGCTTTTTCAGCTAAATGAGCTCCAATTGGAAAGAGGTAATAAATTTTCAAGAAGACCTCCAAGTAATTTAAAATATACTTTATTATTTTCACTTTACTTTGTCAATGATATTTTTATTACAAACTTAAAATACTTTTGCAGATTGATTTTATCCTTAGCAGTTTGCAAAATGCAGATTTTTTTTATAGTGCCTTAAACAGACCTTAATTTAATATCCCTATTTTTGGTTCAATCACAATCAAATCTATGTTTATAAAGCTTTCCTGTGTCCAAATAGCTTTCTGTGCTCCAGCACACATTGTTTAATATTTCTGCATTAAAAGAAGCTTTTTATTTTGCTCAATTTAGGTGACTCTGCCAAGAAGTATTTCCGAGCGTGAATAAGCCATGAAACATATATTCAAATTCAGATTAAAAATATGCATTTTGAGCTTGGAATGAAGAATAAACACTTGGAATCAAACCTTGGCTCTATTAAGGTCAACGGGAAGAGTTTAAAAGTGAATTGTTTATGATTAAGTAAGGAGACGTTGGTTCTAGCATCAGCTTTGCGTACGATGCAGATTCCAACTATCATTCCCCTTTCTTCACTGGTAAAATGGGAATAACGCCGCCCGGTGTTGTGGCAGATCATTTTTGAGAAATTCAAAGTGCTGTATGCATTAAATATACAAGAGCCACATGAACAATTGAGGAATTTCAATAATTCCTTGGTATTAGTCGGTACTACACTGGTAGTACAACTGAACCAAAGTTGCCCAGCAGCTTGCGAACGTCACGATTGCTAGTTTGAGAAAAGTGATGTCTATCTTATTTTTCACATCGAGCAAGGTTGTGATTTTTTAAATGTCCTACCGTACTAGTTTTGGTTTTTAAAACACCTCTGAGGAGTAAAACTGTTGCGTCCTCCTGAGTTACTGGTCAGATTAAGTCTCTTCACCATCACCTTGCACAAAGCCTTTGATACAAACGAGGTCTGGACACTAATTTCCTACGTCAGCTGTGCCAGTTCCCACTGAGTGAGCAACTTTCCCTGAAAGTTAACTTTTCCTTTTACTTGCTCTCGGGCGTTAGAGGGGGTTGCATTTCTGCTTTCTTCTCTCCTGCCAAACAATACGATAAGTCAAACCTTGTTTTCCAAACAAACAGAGAACTTCATATTAACAAACAAGCCAAGTCCTGCTGCAAACGGCAAACATTGATAAGAGAGTACAAAGAAATATTCTCAACTACTGGCCACAATTAAACTTCTTTTCTAATGAATCATTACAGCTGAGTGCACACACTGGAAAATGTTGTCACAGTAGGTACCACCAGACCTTCAGTTGTCAGTGGCCCGAGGTAAGCTTGGCTATTCAGGTCCCTTCAAATCTTCCTGAGAGATTTCTGGGGCATCTTGGCTTGGGGCAGTGGTTTCTAGCTAAATGACAGCCTCAAAGAAGCGCAGCTGAAGAACATTTCTCACAACTCCTTTTTAAAGCCCAGCCTGCAGGTTTTGCGGTTGCCCAAAGCCAGCTCTGACCAGATCTTTACAGCTGCCTAGACTGGAATCCAGCAAGAAAAAAAAAAAAAGCAGCTCTCCTATTTTGCATGGGATTCTTTCGGTCTCTTCAGCAATATCCAGCTTCTTTTATTTTATGTATGTATGCATATTTGTGCATTTATTAGTAGTGAGCAGTATCAGATGGCTGCACACAAAACCCAAAGCTCAGGCAGTTGCTTTTTAAGCTTCCCTGCATTAAGACACAATCAAAATGTCGATGATGTAGAAAAGCAGCGTCTAGGATGAGAAAGTTGGTTTGCCATGTAATCTCGAAACCACTCTGCCTCCCACTTAAGCCCTTTTTCCCTTGGTCTTTCCTTTGCGGTCTTTTCGTACTGTCACTTAAATGCCAGTTTGGCTCTGGTTATTTTGGGGATGTGGATGGATGCCTGCGTGTTCCAACCACCAGCTTCTCAAATGCAGTTAGGAGCCGTGCGTGAATCTCGCTCCCCGGGGATCCGGCAAGGTTTCGCGAGCTAGGAGCATGCCTTGTTTTGTGCCATTTCATTACCATGCTAGGGAGCCGTTAACACCGAAATCGTTGATACAAGAAATTGAATCAAATCTAGGAAAGTCCAGAGTACTATGTACTAAGGCACAATATGGAAATACTAAACCAGCACCACAGATGCGATACGTTGTGCGTTCTGTAGATCAATTACTGGCCAAATCAAATATGAATCAAAGCACTGCGCAAAACACAAAGGTGGAAAAGCTCAATAAGATCACCCAGCTCACCTCTGTGTCCACAGAATGATCCCTACAAAGGCATTTTTAGTCCTTTCTCCTGCTTTCAAACAACTCAAACTGAAGGGCACTTAATTTTACCCTTGGGGAGTACTCCACATCTACTACATTTCTTTGATGGTATGTTTTTTAGTTGTACTCCCAAGTCCCAACCTAAATTATCCTTCACTCTCCTTAGTGTTCACACCCTTCATATCATCAAAGATCTTTCATATCTTCTCCCTAAGGTGAGCTATACATATTTAGTGCTCCAGACTGTGATAACATTATCCTCGATAAACAGCACATACATAAGGAACCCATTGACTTAGAGGAAGTCTATGGACCAGGTTGTTAAAGAAATAAGGACAGGGCAATCTGGCCTTAATCTTCATCCATAAATCAGTAATACCAGATACCCTCTGCAATTTCTCTTTGTTCTGACTTTCCGTGAGTGTGGTTGTTAGAGCTTCCAGTAACTGCACATGCAATATTTTCTGGGTAGCGAAACAAGCCAGGTGAGAGAACTGATGAACCCCATTAAGACAAGATGCTGCCATAGAAGTGACCCGGTTGAGAGGACCTCAGTGGATTCACTGCCAGTTTTAGTACGTTTGCACATGTTCCTACTTGTCCAAGGCTATCTCCATGCTCCTGGAAGGTCCCTGAGACAGCAGAGCTCCAGCCAGCGGGTGCAAGCTAGGCCAGGTAACCATGGAGGGAGAATTTTCATTACTGTTCATGGGATAAAAGGCAGGAAAAAAAAACATTTCTGACCCCTAAATGAGGACTGTCGAGAAGGCCAGCATTTAATGGTTTGCAAACACAAACTCAGAGCTATAAATGCGTTGCTTGTTCCCACTATAATCCCTTTTCGAACTGGTTCCCCTGATGAATATAAGGAGTATTGATTTTTAAACCCATGTAAGTTCTTAGAGACAATGCAGACTGACTTAATTATAATCAATAAAATTTACAGACAGTGATGCAACCCAGCAGAAATATTCCTACCAAAAAGTATGGCATAAGAATACTCCAGTTTCCCTACTGCACTGCTAGAACATGACCTTAATACATATTTTATTATGTATAGAAGCCTGTCCGTGAATCCATCAGAAGATCACCTGCATCTCCACAGCTACAACTAATTTGGTAGTGTCTACAGTTACCCTTACATATCTTCAGTGAGCAAAGGGAGAGGAAAGGTCCGTCAGTCTTTGTAAGAGCTACTGCAAGCCTATGTCTCCTTTTGGATATTCCCCCATCTTACTCTCACCATCTCTATCTGAAACTATTTCTATGGCACTGATAAAACACTGAAGGGCAGAGATAAATGTGGCTGTCTAATGGTTGGGCACACCTCAAAGTGAGGTGTCTCTGCTCTTTCTGGAGTCAACAGTGAGAGCCAGGGAGTTGTGAAAGGATTTTGCTGGGCTGAAATGCCCTCAGGGAGTGCCTCTCCCATTGCACCAAACAACAGAACCAGCCTAGACAACCACCTTAGACCAAGCACCCAAGTTTTAGACAGATAAACTTAGATGAGGTGAACTGAAGCAGAAAATATTTGCCTGGATTACAAAGTCTGTGGCAAAACCAAAGTGGAACGATAATCTTACATAGGTCAGATTAGGACAGAAATTCCCAGAGCATCCTTCTTTTCTTGACAAGGTGGCAAAAATCAATGGCAGAAGGAAGAACAAAGCAGAAATGTGAATCTAGACCGGCTTTCAAACCTATCTTCCATTAATCTCTCCTCTGTTACCTTGCACCTGCCTGGGTGTTTGACGCACCATTCCCAATACGTGGTCACCTTGCAGCATGTCTACCCTATGCAATGAAGTGGTCTGTCCAGTGCCAAAATGTCTTAAATAGGGGCAACCACCCTCACCAGGAACCAGAAGCCATATGGACGTGAGGACTGTTTACACCTGCTAAAATGGTTTTTAGACACAAGAGGATACCAGCTCATGCACATCATTTGGCTAACAAGTTTTCAAAATCCATGCTTTGCAAAGTCCCTTCTTGCAGGTATACTTCTTTGCACCTTAAATGTTGGGTGTTCCAAGGTAATAAACCCTATCCGGGCCTCAACTATGCAGTATCATCAGCCAGACCAACCTCCTGAGATGATGGCAACCATCTGATAGCCATGGGGCCAAACACTTCCCTCACTGAGGTTACGGGGCCCAAATATAAGTTGAAATACGCTGAAGGATGTGGGCTGGGAGGATGCGGCGGAAGCAGTCATTTTTGCGCTCAACAGTTCTACAAGAAAACAGTCAGCCTGCTCTCTTCCACTAATCTCTGCAAAATTGCTGTCTTACTAATTACCAGTATTAAATTTGAGAGGAAACAATGAATATAAACTGTTTGACCACTCATGTGGCCCAAAGCCCACCTTTCTGCTTTCTGAGTGCTTTTGAAACCGCTCCGTATTAACGGCTGCGACTTTCTCTGCGTGACAAATTAGTCGGTGTTGACAGCACAAGCTATCTCTAAGTGTTGAATAAAATCTAAGTAAAAAAACAACAAGAAGATACCTTCTTTTGTAAATATCTTTCAGCTGGCACAGTAAATTACATTGATTCAGAAGTGACTCATTTCCAACACTGCGCACATTAGCAGCCAGTATTATTCAATTTGAGATTTTAATTTATAACATACTCTTGGTAATGTACTCCCAATACATTCCTCACTTCCCTACCCTGTGACTGACAAAAGATGAAAGATCTTTACTGTATAAATATTTTATATTAAACCCTTCACTCTGCCGTATTTCTTCCATTGTCAGTTCCCATTTGCAAATACTATACATTGTCCAAAAAAGTGCTGATCTAGGCAAAAGGCATGTGCTTGTAGGCAGCCTTGCAGTTCCAGAAGCCGTGGCTCTGCTGTCAGGGAGAGATTGTGAATGGGGGTCCCTCCTTTTGGGACTGGACCAAGGGACCTGGTCATCTCAGAGGGCTGGATGCAGCCACGCTGCCCGCCGGCCCCGCGGGGCTGAATTCAGGGAGCGAGGAATCTTGTGGCTTTGCCAGCAGAAGACGCCTGCGCTCCTGCTTTCAGCCCTTGACCTGAGTGAGAATGAGAGAGTAAAAATGCCTCTTTGTTAAGTAAACGTTTTACACACTCTCCTGTCACCTTGTCTTGGGGTGAAACTGTGTCAGCAGGCAAGATTAGATAACTTGACCTAAATCGGCCTGGAAATCTGTGGCAGACCTCAGCTCAGATCTCCTGACATCCTGTCTTGCGTATTACTGACAAGACCAACCCTAATCTAGGAGGAGAATCCTTTTCCAAACTGTTACTTAGTGAGGGCTAAATGCCACCACCAGACATCCACGGTAAAGCCCTCCAGGCTGAGGCCCGATTTGGCTCCCGTTTCTAACCCAAATCGTAAGGAGACTTCCAACCACCGGCTACGTACACTGCTCCTCCCAATGCTCGCTGCTATTCTTGCTTGTTGAGCACTTGCTATCTCATCCAAAAATACTCCCTGTCCCATGAAGTGCACAAAACAGAGGTTATTTATCCTGCTCTGGGCCAGTTCTTTGATCAAATTAGCGTTGCTGATTGTTGTTCGCCCGCTATCAGGCTGCAAAAGGCCCTTCGCTTGGCTACTCTTACTTTCCGCGGTCATCAAGAAGAGTTATTTCGGGATCCTGCAGTCCAGACCGTGCAGGTATTTCATCGCTAGATTTAAGGCAGCACGTGTGAACGCGTTACCCTACTTAGATACATAAAAAATAATTTCAGCTGGGCTAAATTACCTTTATTATCAACCCTGGTAATTCCACTGCAGCCATTTTCTTGACTGATGTACAGAACACTATGAAATGAATCCTCTGAGAAGAAGATGGAAAAAAACAAGACAGTGATCAATGGATTCAATTAGTTACAGTATAATTCTACCAAGATGAAAAAGATCAAGACGCAATGCAACTTCTTCAGTTCGGCTAACAGAAGTTAGAGAGAACCTGCCGCTAGTTTGGGTTTTTTTTTAAACTCTCTGTAACTACTAATCCGTGTAATGCAGAAGGAGAGGAATTACCAACACTGCTCAGCAAAATATTGGCAGTACAGAGAGGCTGTGCCACAGGTGGAGGCTCCGAAAGAGTGTTTTAATGGACTAGATACACATTATGTCTGTATTTCTTCACACATAGAAAGCGTTATAACAACAGAGAGATTTCTCTAATGACAACAAAATAAAACCTTCCCAACAGCACATCCAAGCAAGAAATAACAATGCTGTCGCTACGCTGTGCAGAAACAAATTTCTCTTCTAATAATTCCCTCAACATTTCCAAACTCCTGCTTTCAGCATCTTTCCCGCATACCGCCAAGAAAGCAGATTCCCTTCGCGCGCGGGTCATCTGAATCGCACTTTGACTCCGAGGCGCACGAACCTCTCTGCTCTGTGCTATGTGACACCTCCTTGTCACGGGGGTCACGAAACACAGGCGCGTCCCGGCAGCTGATGCCATTTGTGGTAAGCGAGCCGGCCGGGAGGCCGCGGCGGGGAAGGGAGGGACGAGGAAGAGCATAAAGACACAGTTTAGTTAATCACATTATTAAGATCTTCATCACCGAGAGTACTTAGCACATGGAAATAGTCAGTTTACAATATCGGAGCGGAGCAATCTGTATATTACGCCCGGGACATTACAGCGCCGGGAAATATGTAAATGTCATCATCTTAAAAGATAAAGGCACGTAGAGAGTAGGGCTTTTTTGCATGTAAAGGAAATAAGATGAATGAATAAAGGTGATCAAATGATTAATAGAATCCATAATCTTAATCTTATTATTTCTAAAGAAGAAAAGGCTGTTCAGTTAAGAGCTGGTCGTCTCCATTTCATTAAGAACAATTATATTCCAACTGATCAAGATCTACACTGCGCAGCCCTCGCAGCAGACGCATTTTTATATTTCCTGTCATTTCAGCGAGGCGAACAAAGTTGTTGGTGATTTGCGAGGCAAAAGCTCCGGAGATGGGTGTAAACAGATTTTAAACAACAGCTCTGGCCGGGGTGATGTAGAGCCCCCCCCACTCCCTCTGAGGAACACAATGCAAAGCAACCATGTGCTTGTTTCAAGATGTCTAAATCCCAGCCACGCTATCAATCTGAAAGGGGAAAGAAAAAAAAAAAAAATTATAAAATGTTTTCACACCCTGTTGGGTTAAGAGACAGTGGGTATTAATCCTATGGCTGCTACCCCAAGCTTCCTCTTTGTGGTCAGCAGAGAAGCTGTGTGGTTGGGCGGAAGGAGTCCAAAGGCATATTTTTTTTTTCCCTCTCTCTTTTTTTTTGTTAAGAAAAAAAAAAATCTGTGTTAAAACAAGAGAAAGTGGACCAGTTACACAGCAAAGCAAAAACCACAGCCAGCCCTCTCTGCTGTTGCTTTCCCCCTAAATGTGGCCTACAGCGATTCTGCTTTCCAAAAAAAGGTTTAATTTAAACCATACAGTGCTACAAGCTGCCACGTTTCCAAATTCCACATTCCTTTCTAATCTGTGCACTTCAGAACTGACAAATTCTGCTTCCAATGGTACCCAGACTAACTGCGACGAAGAAATTGCTGCTAACCCACCCGTTCCTCGACTCGCTGAGGAACGCCGAGCCCCCAGCCCCCGGATTTTGCTGAACTTTTAAAATTATCATATTGAAGGGGCCAGATTCAATATTTGTAAAATCTTGTGCTCTCTGGGGAGACTTTTTGCACAGTGAGAAAAGCATTTCCAGGACTCGGGGAGGGGGGGTGGAATTCCCAGTCTGGTATAAATCCACAAAACTCCCTCATCGACTTCGCAAGAGCAATTTGCACCCGCTGACCCTCTGCCCGCTCCATTTGCACAAGCCCACACGGAGAAGGACATTAGCTCTTCTCCGTCAATACAGCCCAAAAATGTGCAGCACAGAAGAGCCTTCCCTCATTTCAAGTTAAATAAGTAACACTCTTGGAGGGAAGGAGGGAAGCAAAGAGGACAGCCTGCTTGGGCCTTGAGTAGGAGCGGCCCTTGGTGACATGAGATGGATGCAAGAGACACCCCAAAATTTGCATCCCTGAAGACGACCTGGAGGGAAGAGACCAAAGGACCATTGCTGCGGAGCCCTTCCAGCCTAGGTACAGACCTGGAGGGTGACCCAAGGGTACCCACGTAGCCAGCAGCGGGCTGGGGGCACGCACGCTGCCACACCAGCCGGACCCTGGGCTGGAGAAGGAACAGGCCCATGGTGGCTGGCACAGCCCGTTTGGAGTCCCCTGGGGACCCACGTTCCTGTCCAACTTTGTGCTGTGCCAGGCTGGAGAAGCACCCGGGCCACCACTGTCATCCTGGAAACAGCTCGCCCACACTTTTTGGCCTGCAACACATAAAAGTGAGCATTTCGGGTTGCCCAGCAGATGCGTTTATGTCTGTTCCGGGATTTTCTGGCCCTCCTGCAGCTCTACGACATGCAAGCGTACGTACGACTTGTCAACGCAGGATGACAGCATTGGCCCTTCAGTAGCCTCAGGGCTCTCATCTTCACCGACGTTCAAACAACAAGATAATTTTAGGGCATACACACACACAACTATTTATTACATCTCCTGCAAACAACCTGCAGCAATCTGCTGCGCGACGAGGCACAGGAGTAAGGAATAGCGGCTGGATGGATCCGACTCCACTGAAACGGAGGAAGCACAGCCTGTTTGGGCTCCTGCACCTGCTTTCTGACGGGGCTGCATCCACCATGCAACTCCTCCTGCCAGCCCTGGAGCACAGGAGAAGCATATGTCACATCTCAAAAATCACGGCATTTTCAAACTTCTTTTTTTTCTCTTTGCCTTCTGCTTTCTGATCCATTAAAGTGCAGACAAGGAACATTTTCATGCTCGTCTCAAGAGTCAGAAACTCGAGCTTTTCTCTTTTTTCTTCTGCTTTTTTTTTAGGACAGCCGAGATGCACATGGAAATCTTTGGGCACCTGGAACCTTAAGGAAACCATCAAACCTTGCGAGATTCACCGTAAGAGTAACTGCCTGGTAACCGCACGCATCTCAAACCACCGCTTAAATCACCGAATAGTTCAGCTTGATGTTTACTTTCAAGTAATGTCAGAAGTCGAGTGTAGAAGGCCAGGTTCTTAGCCAGTGTAAATCCATTTAAGTCGCGGGCTCTCTCCTTGCTCCAGAATCATTGTGTTTATATTCAGACACTACACTCGACAGGCACCAGATGAGCGTTCTTAGCCTCAGCTCAATGATTTTTCTGGAAATGGAAAGAGCTTAGCTGCGGGACCCCTGCCAGGGTAGGAACTCTGGGATTTTTTTTGAGGTTGGGATTTTCAATAGGAGCTGGGTCGCTCTTTCCTTCGTGCTCCTTTGAAAATCCAAGCCGATGTTAATAAACTCGATCGGGTCCTTTTAAGAAAGAGAAATAGTATAAAACTGGCACGGAGGAAAATACTGTATTCATGCAATGTATGCCTTAAAAATTCGGCGAAACATTCAGATTTAATACTAGCATAAACCTGAATTTTTACCACTTCTGCCAGGGCAGTCCAATAAGGCCTCAAGTTTGAGTAAATGTCAGTCATTCTCAGTTGTCCCACTAGTAGTCCCATAGTGGGATGTGCTAGCCAAAAATGGAAAGGAGGCACAGCATCTGCTTATGTTTAATTTATTTTTGCATTTTGGCGTGTTGTCCCGGGAGAATCAATGTTTTTTAGTGGCTGCATCTTTTTGAGCCAACTCGCTGTCCTTTGCTAACACATCAAGGACATGTTTCTGGAAATGGAACATACTCCTCCCGTGGAAACCAGAGAGGTACAGGTACAGTAGTCTTCTGTTTTTAAAATTTAATATGTGCTTTTAGAGTGAAATTCCCTCAGTTTCACTCAAACTGAACTCTAGATTTGCCCCTTCGACAAAGCCATAATTCTCATTAGCAGGAGTTAACGTGCATGGATCACGACGAGATGAATAAATCCACTTAAGGCAGTTCAGCATCCAGCTAAACTGAAGCATAGCAGGCTTTGATGTCTAGCTACTCTGGATTTATACAGAATCATTGATGGCTGAAATCAAGCCACTGCTTTTAATAATTCCTGCTTTGAGCACGGACCTGCCAGGGAACTAGCAAAGCCGGGCAGGGCAAAGACCAAGCACAAGCCCTGCAACCCTGGAAGACCCTTGCAAGATGTTGGCCGTAGGACATCATGCTGATGCCAATGGTGTGGGTGCCATCAACTCAACGACACGCAGAAGGGAATAACGCATTCGTTTTTAAGGCTGGCTAAAATAAAGAGCAGAGGGGCTCAGTGCACACTTTGAATTTTTGAATGCTGATTTCGTTTTAATAGTAAGCTGCTTGTTTAAGAGGTAAAAGCTGTTCTGAAACGCAAAGGTGCATGGATGTTGTTATAACTAAAACAGGGCTGATCGCTTGTTTTTTAACAATTTGGTAACAAGGAAAACTGGTCACACGCTGGGACGTTTTATGCCAAGTCTCAGCCAGAGCAAAATTTTATGGTCGAGTTATAAACCCTCGAAAATAAGGGTTCATAATAGAAATGCTGACAGACCCTTAATTATAGCAGCACTAGCGGGCACTGTTGTAATAAGGCCCACATATTTTCCTCTTTGATCATTATTTATAGGATGCATTGGAAATCATCCCATTTACAACTGTATGCCCGCTCAGCTAGGTGGAGTTTTATCCATTAAGAAAGGGAAATACAAAGTCGGCTGCTGAAGAAAGCCGGGGGCTTTACCTCCCGGCGTTCCCGCGGCATACCAGCCCCGAGCTGCAGGCAGTGACTAATGCCTTTACTCTGCCGGTTTGTATAAGAGGTTGAAGTTCAGGCTGGTGCAGTGCAGCATTCCCCGGGACCTGCTGCCTCTTTAGGCAGGCGATTAATCACTTGATCGATAGACCATATGATTAGGCACTAATAGCTGATAGGAGGAGAGAATAAACAACCATAAATTTGCTTTGTACCAAGTAATCCAAGTGTAAGAGAGGTCAGATAATGGCCACATAAGGTCATGTTGCCTAAGGAGCCCATATGGGAAAGATGGAAGATACATACATTTTTAAATATCTTCAATTATTATTGTATTGCTGGGCAGGATTCGGGCTGCCGATGCGCCCCTCTCTCTGAGCACGGGCAGGCTGTCGTGCTCCAAAGTAGGCTGATATCAAACAGCGACAGCCGTTTCCACCTCAAGAAAAAAAAAAAGTCAACCTCAAAAACCTCAGGTGGTGTGATGATTTCAAACACAACATCCGCGTCAGCTGAGGTGGGTGTAATTTCATTGACACTGGGAGGTCCAGGTCGCCGGCTCCCAAACCGTGCCATCGCGAGAAATGAGGCGGACGTGGCAGGACCTGCTCCCCCGCTTTGTTCCCGCTGTATCCGGGTTCTCCGTGAGGTGCGGGTCCCAGCGCCGGTCCAGCCGCCGCCTCAGCCCGCAGCGCCCGGGCAGGATGCTCGGCAGAACAGCTCGCCTTCAAAGGGCCATAAATCTCCAGCTCCCCACCTCCTCGCCCTCCGTCCCTGCCTCCCGCCTTTTCTAAGGCTCTCCTCTTCCCCTGCATAAAAAATGGTCTTTTCAGGACTCAAGATGCAAACCAGGTTTACAGCCTTTTTTTTTTTCCTTTTTTTTTTTTTTTTTTTTTAACAGTAAACGTCCCCTTTGTCTATGGCAACGAATTTGAGAAGAAACAAAAATGGCTGGTTAAAAGGAAGAAAAAAATCCTTCAGTCACCCCAACAAAGGCAAGGAGTTTACAAACCTTCCCCGTCAGCGCCTGGATGCAGGCAAAGTACTTACTTCATTAAGTTGAAACAAAACTCGACCAGTAAAACCGTCAGCTCCGTCCGAGACAACCAGCAGGCCCCTTGCAGCATGTTCCCGATTGACCATCAGCAGACTATGTAAATCGCTTTTTCTGCCAAACAATCGTGGGGATAAATGCCCTCCTTTATCTTTGGGGCTATTTCTAAACTCCCCTTTCTCAGCGCCGGGACATTCATGGGCTGCAATCTTATTTTGTTGCTTCTCGGCGTTAGCGGGAAAGCGCATTCAGGGCTGGCGGGCTCTCCTGCCTGCACCAGTTCCTCCCTCTGCCCCCTCCCCGTGCATTAGCTGTGTGCACGGGTGTGTGTGACAACACATCCTCGCCTCTGGAACCGGGAGAGGAGGATGCTGTTTGCCTCAGTTTTCAAACGGAGCTGTGCTTCAGATACCGCGAAGGCTCTTGAGTTTCAAAGAGACCGAGGTTGGAGTGCTCCCGCAATGTCAAGCAATTCAAAATCACTGGAGTGCTGCAAGGATTGTACGTACACTTGACTTTGTGAGTGAGTACACGCCGCGTAGACCTGTGCAAAATCACCGCGGCACTCCCGATTCCCTTGTTGCCGTTTTATTTTACACGTGCGTCGCACTGTGGACCTTCCCAGCCACCCGCTGCACCCACCTGAGGAGCAGCTCCTGAGCCTCACACCAGCATGGACGTGAGTTCTTCGCGTCCTGCCCTCCCCTGCTTTGCCTTGGATGAGAGGCTTCTACCATTGAACTCAAAGATCCTTTCATTTGAAGGCCCTGCGTAGACGTATTAAATTAAAGGTGGCTCCTCAATACTTTGGAGGAAATTGCAAACACCAAGCACCAAGAGAGTCAAGTGCTTGGACCACAAGCTTGGTGATCTCCATCACAGGGATGGCCACCTTTCTTCAGCGAGGACTTCTAAGAACAACTAGGTAACTGTAACAAAGTGTTAATTTGACCTAACAAGCAGGTTTTTATTTCTTTGCCCACTTTTTAACTACAAAGCATTTTCTCTTGAAATACTTTTCTTTTTTCCTTCCAGCCTGGGTGATACCATCAGAACGCTCCACTCAGAGAAGCGTTCCTGTCACTCCCAGCCTGGGAGGGCACAGGCTCCAGCTACAGAACTCCAGGCAAGTCCTCCTCCTGAGAATTAGCCACAAGTCTCACTTCAAAAATTGTAGTTAGCCCTCCTGGCATTATTTGTCCCACCGTACCTTGGCTTTGCTGTGTGCTTAAGAAGAAACACAACTTTTATAACTATCAGTTACTCTTGCAAATAATATTCCTGGCTGGAATTACATCTCAGCCCGCCGGTGCAGTTGTCTGGCTTATCCACCCAGCGCATCCTTAGCCATCTGCTCTATGGTTTAATTTTAAGCATTAATCGAAGAGTAAAGAGGTGTCTCCTGTGATGAATTCATTCAGATCTGTCCAGTACATATTTATTTGTGCCATAAATAAAGAGCAGGAGAACAAAAGTACAATTATTAACACAAATATGAAATATTACTGATCTGTGTGTCTGGACTCATTTTTCTCTAACTATTTTTTTCAGTTTTCATCAGGAGTTGAGTTAAGGGCGAGGGAAAGGATATACACCTAAGTGCAGACCTTCCTCTTCCCACCCTTTACTCCCCTTGGCGGTTAAAGCAGCCGGAGCTGTTATCCTGCAATGTGAAATCTCACGTGCTCTTCAAGGGCACTGACATTTATTTAATTAATTTTCCTCCCGAACTTACACAGTGGGCCTGTATTCAAAAAGCGCGCATGAATAATGCAGATTTTCAAACCGCATTATTACAAAGGATGTCAAGTTCACACACTGTCAACACTAATAAACTCCCCAAAGTGCTAAAATCCAGGACACCCGTCGCCCCTCGTCCCTCCGTCCCCCCTTAACGGCGGACCGCGGGATGCCGGCAGCCCCTGCTTTGTGCCCGGCCTGCCAGCAAAGAGCTTCGCATGGGGCGGCGAGGCAAACTGTGGAGAGCCGGAGGACGGGGACCAACCGCACCGCCCCGGGGAAAAACACAACACCTAGGGCTTTCATACCCTCACGGGCTTGAGAGAGCCCAAACCAAGGTTTTATCGTTGTTTGTTATTGCTGCGGTAGGACCCCGCAGGGCTGCGCAGGGGCAGGGGTGGCCCCGGCCTCTTCCCCGACCACTTGCAATCTAATTTAGGATACGGAAAAACAAGTGAGTGAGACAAACACTCAGAGGAATGGGGTAAGAGTAACAAGGTCACATTGCTACACTGGCAGCTATTGCCAAACTTGCAAACTATCTGAAAGTTATTTATATATAAAATAATTAAAATCAGCTGTCCCATCCCGCCACCCTATCTCGCCATCGCAGGTTTGCTCACGCCCCGCACGCCATGCAGCGGAGTGATTTTGGAGTGGTGGTGGAGGTGGGTGCCGGGACCGCAGCCGGGACCCCAGCGGAAAGCAGTGCGCGCCGCAGCACGGCGGCCAAAAGCTCCTGGGCACATGAAGCCACCCTCGCCCCGGGCACAGGCTCAGTGGATCTTTGCACAGAGGATTTCCAGAGCCATGTAACAGGCACAGCGGCACCGGTAGAGCATCCCCCAATCTAGCGACGACTCACACTAACCATCAGTATTTCCAGACAGTGAAACCCGTCAAAACAACCCAGCGAGCAGGATCAGGGAGCTGAATTCGATCCACACTGGTGAAAGAATAAAATATTCTCCGTGTCTGGCAGAACGGAGCCCTTTTGATGCCCTTTTCCTAACTCCATGAAATACTTTCACCCCAGGCATCATCATGCATGAAAGCAAAACACAGAGAGGAGCATGAATGCTTCTGAAGGTGTCTGCTAAAGCATTAATAATGTTTAAGACTTTATATCCTACCAGCACGTCTGAGATGTGTGAACTACCCAATGGACACTTGTTCTTGGCCCAGCATTAGAGTTACACCATCTGAAAATATTTGACTCCCCCGTACACGTAGTACAAATGAAAGATGTGTTTGGAAGGTTGGAGAGTTAGGAGGGGTCAGAGCCTGACCATGCTGGACACTAGAAGTTGGAAGGATTATTCAAGGTCCCCCAAGGCCTTTGAGATGCTCACATGAAGAGTGCTATCCATCTGCAGCACTTTTTGACACTGCCATTAGCACATTTAAGGAGGAGCGTACAAATACTCTTCGTGCACTCGAGCAGAAGCATCCTTGCACAAAAGCAAGACCAAGAGTATCCCTTTCTTCAGCTTGCACAGGCAGAAGAGCACACCCAGAGCAACGTGGGGCAAAGCCCCTGGCGCAGTGCGGATCAGCGCTGTCCCGCCTGGGTGTCACCTACTTCCCTTTACTTGCTTACAGGTTGTAGAGCCAACTTCACAGGTAGGAGCAAGACAGCTGAGTAGCTGCATTTCAACCTGGGCAGATAAGAAGAGATCAAGATGGCAAGAGGTCATCCTCGGAGACATCCCTGATCTCTGCCCCGGGCACGAGGTCACACTGGTCCTACTGCTTCTCTCACACCGTCTCCTGCCCTTACTTGACACACAGCAGGAGCAGGAGACGCTACGGGCAAATGTGCCACAAGTGTCCAAACAGCTTTTCAGCAGTGAAATGTCCCCAGCACCAGATCGTTGCCCCTCTGCCTTCGACATCCCACCCAGTCCCAGCCTAACCTCAGTGCTCCATGCTAGTTAAGGGGATTGAGTTATCTTCCAGAAACACTGAGAGTGAAGAGTTGACTTTTGAAAATAATCAATGCACTGGACATACTCGATTTTTCTGTGGCACGTGAGAGCACTGTGTGATGGAAGAAAGTTTGTGGGTGACAGCCCGGTCCTTCGTGCCCTGGGAACGGCAGGCTGGCCCCGTGTGAGACGCACGATGCAGACGCATAGTGAGACAGGATGTCTTCCCGCAGCAAGACCAACTAAATAGTGTATAATGACAGGATTTCTATTATTGATGCTTCAGCAAATCATCTTGGATCCTCGGAGGATCAATTAATCATTGGGATTGTCAACACCCAACTCCATGTTCTAAGTTTTTGCCATCCAACTCTCCCATCCTCCCCTACACACAAATGATGCTGGGGGCACGGTGCCAAACGAAGCGGAAAAAGAAAGAAGGGGAAAGAAAGCACCGAACAGAGAGGCTGTTGTCAGGGCCGGACCCTCGCGTTGGCGAGGAAGATCAAATGCAGCTGCCCCCATGGCTGCATGTGGTTAAGCCCGCCGTGCCTGAGGGCAGGAGGGATGGGGAGCAGCCAGGCAGCCTACGACGGGCACAGATAATTAAATCATCCGATTGCCGGGCAGGCCACATTAAGAAGCTCATCGGTTTGCATGTGGCCCCTTGCTGTGGCCACCCGTGAGCTAAGTCTTGCCTAGATGCTAGTAGACAATTAAGACAAATTGTATGGCTGAAGATCAGACTAGAGCACTGCCAATGCCCTTGCCTGGAAGCTCCGCTGAAGAATGAGGGCACATGTGTGTGGGAACCAAGGCTCGGAAGAGAGCTTTTAATGAACAACGTGCCAGCACTTGTTGCCAGAACACACTCTTCATTTCAGCTCTTGGAGAAAACAAAACCCTTAAAACCAGAGTTTACTACATTTCACTGATCTTCAATATGGCTGGAACTTCAGGATGCTTCTCCTCAAGCTAAGTTTGTATCAGTGAAAATATGCTTCTTGTTAAAGAAACTATTTAAAATGTGGAATCTAAAATCAAGCAAAAATAGCAGACAGTATGTTCAGCTTCAAAATTGGCTTGCACTCAACCAAGTATACCATAAACAGAAGGCAGAACTGACTATTTTTATCTTAACAGCCCTTGGGTGATTAAAATTTGGGGCCAGAATAAACAATTTTTTTCCCCATTCCTTGCAAGAGAATATGTGAGATGGGTTTGGAGTCCTTTCTAATTTTTTAACTCCCTTCCTAGCTATTAGTTGTTTGCATTAGAAATGTTCCCATGTACCCGACCGTGCAGCAGGCACGCTATGAATTATAGGAACACGCGAACCACTGTGCCCTGAAGAGATTACCGCGCACGATAAGCCAAAGACAACAACAAAGTGCTAAGAGGGAGCAGGTGAAAAGTTAATAAGGGGAGGAATGCACAGATACGCAACGTATGTGTTTTTCTTTACGAGGTGTCATGTCACGGACAACCCCCGTGGCCCGAAGACACACGGGAGATGAGGGTCACAAGGATGCACCTAGGAAGGTGAGGTCAGGGAAGGTGGTGGGTGAGGAAGACACAGAGATGCTTCTGGGGCGAGGAGGGCTGGAGAAGAGAGAGGGCAGAGCAAAGGAGAACAGCGAACAGACGTGCAAGCACTGAGGGAGTCTGAGATGCCTCAAGGGATGGCACAGCCAGGGTCAAAGGCAAGGCATAAAATCAAGCACCAACACGAAATGGCGTAGATGGAAGAGATTGCAGAAAAATCCAGGCCACAGAATTTACAGCTTTGCAGCAGCCGGGACTAGCAAAAAAAGAGCGATCATATGTTGAGGGATGGGCAAGGCAAGAGAGAGCCAGGGAGGTACAAATTGTTTGCACGTTTGCGGAACAAGAAGTTGAAGATGGAGCCCAGGTTTTAGCCATCAGCTGGCAGTGGTTCCAGCAACTGGGGGAAGGAGAAGAAGCGGCGATGAAGCGGGGAGGAAGCAAGAAAGCAAGAAAGTCACTTTTGATGGTTTTAAATAATGCTGATGGTTTAACTGCTTCTGCAGAAGGAGCTACGGAAAGGGGCTGAGCCGTGGGACTGAGTGGAGAGAGGCAATGGAGGAGGAGCAATGGACTGGGCATTACGGGAGTTGAAGCCATGGGAGCAGAGGCAACTGATTTGAAAGAAGGTGTAGAGGAGGGAGCCTAAGTGGGGATTTTGGGATACCTCCAACACAAGGGGACGAGAGGTTTTGACGTTTACTGAGCTGTCTATGGCGTATATTTGTGTTTCTCTGCAGCAGCAGCCCATAGATTTGCAGGGACACAAACCACTGTCAACCCTCAAAACTTCTTCAGAC
Source organism: Ardeotis arabs (assembly GCA_011801015.1). Lineage (NCBI taxonomy): Eukaryota > Metazoa > Chordata > Aves > Otidiformes > Otididae > Ardeotis > Ardeotis arabs. Next base: position 26,040 of record JAAGAY010141903.1, on the reverse strand, counting down.
CTTCACAAATGTGACTCCCCATCTTTTCATTACAAACAACACATTTTAATACTTAACACGTGGATACTGCGGTTCGTATTTCACAGTGTAGGAACTGCTGAGTCCTGCTGTGAGGACCACCCCAGCAATATTTATTTATAAATAAGTTAAAAAAAAAAAGATTTCCTGAACAGATCTCTTAAGAGCTGCACAGATGTCCACGATGATGGCAAAGCGACACGATATACAGCAGGCCCAAAGAGTCCACAGTCAAGGCACCTGATACAGAAGACACTTGTGTTTCTGAATAACATTATATTCTCATCTAATAATAATTGAGGGAGGGAGGAAATTATCTGATAAAGTCTTTTTTCCTCATCCCTGTCTTCCTTGCTTCGCACACTGTTCATCTTTACTCAAACCTGTTCAAATCTGTGTTGTTATTTTTGCTTCTTTTAAGTACAATCATTGTTCATAACTTCCACATCCAGCTCAGGGCTATTCCTCCAGTTTAGCGTGTTCCCATTCGCACGGTGTCAGCAGAAAGGGTTTCTTACTCCAGAAAAGCCGTTGCATGTGCAATAAACAAATAGCCTTTGACATACTGGTTAATTATATCAGTTAGCGACAGTCTCACATGCATGAATGCTGTGCTAATGAAAACACTTTGGCATGCAAAGCAGGACCGATCAAGACATTGAAGTGTCCAAACCTGTGAACTATAAGCAGCGCAACCCATGAAACGACAGGACTTTGTAGTTACGCTTAGGAGGAGCGTGGATGGACGGGAACACTGGAAGGTCAGATTCAAAGCAAGGTACAATAAAAGCTTTAGGTGCCAAATAGTTTGATTTCCCGTAAAGGAAGCCATAAATTAAGAATATAATCCTGCACCACGGGTGACAATGACCACATAGATTTCTGTTTGGGTACAGGCATCTATTCAATACAGCATCTCTGTATTTTCTATAAAGTGCTGGCTTGAGGGCCCTGCTGGAGAGCATGGACCCAAGCATGCCTCTCAAAGTCCCCAAACCAAGTGCTCTCCTCACCCATTACCCATTCTCCTGCACTCCATCCAAGCTAGACACAAAGAAGGGCCTCCATCCTGGAGACTTCTTCTGCAGCCCACTTACCTCCCCGTCGTGGTGGTCCACCTTCTCCAAGGCCCCCGGAGGGAAGCAGAGGAGCCTCAAGCCTTCCCCACCGCTAATCCAGGATCCCTCAAAAAAGGATTTTCACGTGCCAATCACTTGTCACATTCCAACCTGCTCCAGAGGAGCAGCCAGGCTCTGTCTCCCACCCCAGAAGCCAGCTTGGTGCCTCAGCCCCAGAGCACATGTGCTGCGCAGATGGACGCAGAGCGTGGGCTGCTGCGGCGAGGCCCGTGCATGCTCCCTGCACGCTCGCTGTGCAACCAATTTGTATGTTTACCGCAGCCATTTGTCCAGGACTTCTGAATGTCTGCAGCCAAAACCATGGACAAACAAAAAAAATGGTGAAAAAAAACCCAGGAGCCGTGCGCAAGGAAGGCTACGCAAATGCTGTGACTGCCACCACCTTCTGCATTCGTGTGGCCAAAAGCCCCTCTGCAGCTAGAGGAGGACTTGTCCTCTGCATGGACATGGGGACAAGCTGCATTCGGCTCCTGCCTCAATGTCTCCATCACTTTGGCCAAACCAGCTCCTTTTTCATTTTTAACTACCATCTTCTCTTTCGGCTCCCTGGGCTGATTGCTCTCACCAACCGCTAGCGCAGGCCATGCCTATCTGAACCGAAAAACAACAGTCCTCAGAGAGCTCTCCTTCCATCCAGTAACGCTATGCAGAGCTAACCACAGCCTTAATGTACTGACAGTTAAACTGCTTTTATCTCTTTTATTTTCCACAAAGTTCTCACACAATAATCCCCTGTCATATTTTTTACCAATAAAATACATGAATAGCTAATCTAGTGGCTAACTTTACAGTGATATGAGATCTTCCCTTGTAATGACTTCCACAGTGAAATAACAAAATCCCTATCAAAGGCAATCTTTTTATGGCTGTTAGAAAGACCGTCTCTATCCAGACGCTTGCCATTGCTTTGGTTTGAACTCCCTCGTCCCCTCGCATGACGGAGAAAATGGACTAGCCCTAAATTTAGGTTAAACACATGATTACCAGGCATTTAGCAACAGAAAACTTCCCCGACTTTGTTTAGCCTAGAGACGTCCAAGTCCAAAAGCCAAGGAATGCTCTTCCCCATCTCCTTTTAGCCACAGATAAACGCCACGCAGTGCCGAAGGGAAGTTTTTAATTCAAATTGGCCCTTCTGAGCTTGCAGTTGATGGCAGACCTCTCCTTCAATAAATTACGTCACTTTGGACCGTGGCAGCAGGGGAGCGCGATGGAGGCCGCAAGCAGGCCCGCGTTGGGTTTTGGCACTGGCCTAGCGATCATAAAAAGCGCTTTGGTGTTTACAAACAGAGGTTGAGCTGTGCCCGATGCCCCGGCGTGCCGCGTAGGGAGGAGGGAGGTGTGGATGCTCCGGGCCATATGCCGGGGAGCGAGCAGCAGGCAGCGGTCGCCACCGCCGCGGGCACTGCCTGCACCCCGCCTGTCCCCCAATCCCCTCCCGCTGCAACGTTGACTGGGACTTCAAAAGCGCCCAAACCATTTATTGGTGTCTGCTGAGCTTCCTCACTTCTCATGCTAGATACTTCAGCCCCGCTCATCTGCCCCTTCACCTCCTTCACCTTTTCCACTCCCTAACACCTTTGGAAAAAAAAAACCCCTTAGAGATGTACGTAATTCCCAAATCCTGGTGCAAATATTGCCGTGCTCACTCCGCTCATGCCCTGTAAGTCTCCTCCAGCCGACGTGCCATGCAAGCTGTTCAAGGTAAAACTGTGCCATACTCTCTGCTGTCCTTTGTGAATGCTTGCAACGTGCCATTACGGGAGCAAATGGGGATGTCGGTCACCTCCCACATGGCCTTGTCATCCTCAGAAAGGCAAATTGCAACCGATCACCCCTTACTTCTGCCTACAACCCTCCCCTGCTCAATAACAGAGGGACATGGAAGACCACAGCCCAGAAAACCATGTCTGTGGGCAGACTTTATTCTCCTGGAGGATTTCCCAAGGACAAAGACAGGGAGAAGACTTAAGGGGTCTTGGAGAGCTGAGCAGGGAGATGTTTGGTTCATGGAAAGAAACTTTTGTGCAATCTCCCTCATAAAAAACACTGCCCAAACCCCACCCTTGCCAGTGGGCTTGGGAGGTTGAAGGTTGATGATGGGAACCTAGGGCAAGGCCAGCATCTCAAGGAGAAGTCATCTGCACGATGAGCACAGCGGGCATTTGTACTGCCGATAAATAAATACGGACAACGGGAGCTCTGCAGCCCTGGCCAGCCCCACCCCAGGTGCAGGCAGCTTCGCAGGACTCCTACACAGAAAGTTTTTTTGTGGGTTTGCCAATATTGCAAAACCACCGCGTAAGCCGGGGGAGAAACTGAAACCCCGTCCGTGGTCAGTGCGGCGCGGCGCTCGCAGAGCTGAAGGAGGCTGTTGTGCCGCTCTCTGTTTCGGGCCACGTCTTTCCAAACCCCTTTCACATGAGACAGATGCTTCTGCTTATGGTTTCGTGGGCAAGGCAAGAACCAAAAGCACTTGGGAGGATGGTGGCTCATTACAGCAGGAACTTGGGTTCTCCAGAAGTAATTTACTGCAGGGAAGGACTTCCCGGCCGTGGCCAGACCAGGAGGACTTTTAAATGACTTTCTTTATGTACCCAGCTCTGGGGACAGGACTGGTCATGCATCACTGCAACGGCTCTTCCGAGTCACGAATTGTCAGGTCATCTTGCCAGGTGGCTGGAAATGTTGCACCACTGTCTCGACAGGGGAACACTTAAGGAAAGTTCATCCTAATTAATTAAAATTGTGAATTTAAAGTGGATTAATTAAACTGCCTTAAATCCCTGTGTAAACTCCTCACTCAGACTTTCGGGTGTCTTTATTGAATTGCTGAAGCAAAATTCAGCTAAACCAAATTAAGGTTGTTTCATTTCTAGACAACGGTGTCTACACGAGGAGGTAATGCAGTTTAGCTAATCCACTTTAAAGTTATTTCACATCCATTTCAATTGTCCCCATGTAGACAAGCCCGAGGAATCCTGTCGCTCCCGAGCCTGTGTACAAATATGGGTAACAACAGGGCCGTGTTTAGATTGCCTTTTTAGGAAATTATTTGCAAATATCCTCTTGGACAAGAGAGCAAAGAATTGATTTTCAGTGGAACCGAGGCAGGGAAGGACAGCGCAATCCTTTCGGCTTGTGGCGCGCGGGAGGACAAACGTCTCACGCTTGTCCCCGCATGTGGGGACACGTGGAGGAAAGAGAGGAGATGCGCGTGGCCGGGAAAGCACTTCGCAAAGGCAACTGCGTGCCCCAGGTGCCTCTGAGAGCATCGCAGCAGGATGTTTCTGTTCCCAAGAGGGAAACGAGGAGTTTATGGACGAAACAGCAGAGATGAAGAAAACAGAGGGTGCTGGGGGTGATGTCTGTAGTAGGTGGCTGGAGATCACGGGCCCACACGTCGCGGTGACGTTAGCACTGGGGGACTGCAGAGACCTGCCCTCACCCCACCGAAGCTGCCAGGTGGGATGGGGTGCAGCCCTTAGACCTCTTCGCCGTGTGAGGCCGTGCCCACGGGCCTCCCCGGCAGCAAGGCAAGGACTCCGGCTGCATTTAGCAAAGTTGGTGGATTTGGGGCATCGGCAGAGCCCACTGGGAGAGGAGACGGCAGCATGGGGGGGTCTTCTCTCTACCAGCAGATCCCCAACCCCTCGGCTGGGCAGAGAAGAGCCGTCAAAGTGTAAAACCACAATTTGGTGGAGTTGGGAGAAAGCCCCAGGGGATTCAAGCTTGGGAAGGGGCCCTGTGTCCCGTGGGGCTGCCGGACCCGGGGGCTTTGTGCAGCCTTTCCAAACAAACCCCTCGGCACCGAGGCCCCGCGATTCCCCCCGCGACCCCCACGATTCGGGGAGCCGCGCAGGAGGCAAGGGGTTAAGGCAGCCCTGCGGTTTACAATTTAGTAGCAGGCGAAGCCCGCAGCAGCGCAGACCTTCGCAGGGAGGCTGGAATAACTGCTGGCTGGAGCTGCAGCACGTCCAGAGGCAACGGCAATAAAACCAGAGTGGATTACATCCCTTCAGAAACCCTCAGGAAGAGAGAAAAAAAAAAAAAAAAATAGGGGGAACGAAAGAAAGCGTAAACCACAGATTATGTCTGTTGGCTGTTTTTTGATAAGCTCTGCTACAAACACAATGCTAATGAGTGTAAGGGACATCCTCTGTGTGGGGCGGCTGCTTGACCGCATTTTGTCTGCATGTGGCTGATTTCCTCACCCACTGCCAAGCCCCGTGGCATTGCTCCCTGCCGAGGCTTTTCCTTCGCCTCCTCGCCTCGCCGCTCGGCCCTCCGCGGCCGTCAATATTTCACCCAACCTGCGTGAGTCAGCAGTAACCGAAGGAAAGGACTGGAGGGAGAATAAACACGCCGTCGTCTGGAAACTTTCCCTCCGAAGCGTTTCAAGGCGGCTGTCCGCTGCCCGTGTGAGCTCCGGCGCAGGGCCGGGCGGCTCCGCAGCTCTTTTCATATTAATACTATACGATAATTTTTTTTTTTTTCCCCATTTGATCTCAAAGTCCACCCGGCTCCCGGTGTTAATTTACCCTTTGCTAAAGCCTTAGCTGCCCCCTTTTATATCGCCGAGCTCTTTACGAACCCAATGGTGATTGCCCTCCCAAGGCATCTACTGGGTTGCGTATAATTCCTCTAATTAAACGTAAAGGAGAGATGGTTTGGTAGAGCACCATTTCATCATTTCCCCTCTCGCTTCACGCTGTGGACTTTAATGAGGACCTAAAACACCATCTTGGCTTGGCTTTAGTTTCAGGCCAGATGAGCTTTGCTTGTTAAGAAGGTCTTCGCTTGTCAGGAAAAATAGCTTTATTAAGGTCATGTAACGTGGAGGGTTTGATTAAAGCTAATCAAGGAAGAAAACCAGACCAAAGCGGCACGAATCAAACTTACTGCGACATGTTTAACATAACTTCACCTCGCCTATCTCTTAAAAGCAGACAGAACTAAGATCAGGTTACCCAGAAGAATGCCTGAGCCGGGGGAGCACGTATAGAACCGTACGACATCGTATAGCACTGTACAGCACCGTATAGCACCGCACGGCACCGCGGAGCACCGCGCTCGCCGCAGCTTAACCCACGCGGGGCTTCCCAGGAACAAGCCGGCAAACTCTGCTTTTAATCCTCAGGAGCCAGGTTTCCCGGTGCACGCTCGGCGCAGGCTAATTGCCACCCGGCGTAGCAGCCTGGCCGGCGCGCGGAGGCGGCCGCCGCTGCGCTGGAATGCGCATCGCGCCGGCGTGCTAATCTGGAGAGGTTTCTAAAGCTAAAGGACGGCGGATGGCTGCGAGTGCCGCAGTCCTGACGGAGCGGGTGCAACGCCGAGTCGGAGACCCCATCCTGCTTTCCTCTGGGCTGTTTTAACAGAGGTGATGGGATTTTTACGGAAAATGCAGCGGTGTGTTTCAGATTCAAAGGGCTGTCCCGTCGCTGAGGCTCATTATGGCAGTGGCTTATTTTTTGGATTTTACTGGATATATTTTTCTCTATTTTACCCAAAAGAGCTGGGAACTCTCCCTGCTTCCTCCGTGCCAGCTAACCACCACGCTCCTTACTTTTAGTTTTGCTTTGTTTTTACTACACAATGTCAACAAATGCAGACAGGGCCATGCGAGGAGATTGTTTAGGAGAGCCAGGGGGAAAAAAAAAATCACTAGAAAAAGTAGGGGCTGGTCCATAAGTTTGGAGAGTTTGTGAGAACCCTACAGCCCCAGTCAGCAGCCAAATGGCATCGGCCAAGTCCTCAAGCGAGCCCTCGAGCCCCATCGACTGCAAAACACCCATGTAAAGTGCTTCGGAAAACACGGGTGAACTCAAGCCCTCGGCACACGCGGAGCTCGAGGGATGTCGTCCTGCCTTGTGGGGTCCGGGTCCCGCCGAACCGTCCCCCAGCTGCCAAAAGTAAAACTGCCAACTGAATCGCCTCCGCTTTTTGGTTTTGCTCCTCAGCCCCCGAGGTGGAAGGAAAACGCCGACGGATGTTTGAGAAGCAGGCGGATTAAGCCGCAAGGTACAAGCTCTCACAAGCAAAAGCAATTAAACGAGGGCTTTTTGTTGGTGGTGTTTTTTTTTTTTTTAAGAGAGAAGTTAGAAACTCAGCACTGTGGAAGGGGCTTTTTAAGGATAATTTTCTCCAGAGAAGTTCAGGAACTCCAAACATACACAGGGATATCCTGCTTAGGACAAGGCTCAGTGTTAAAAAAACACAGTCTAAACAAAAACGTGGGACTACTCCCCTGCTCCAGCTCCGCTGCTCGGCGAAGGATGGACAGGAAATTACCAGCAGTGGCATGGGGGCTGCTGCCAAGAGGGAGCGCGGAAACAAAAGACCCTCTATTGTGTAGGAAAACCTGACATCCATCCCCTCGGCTGTACTCTGAACTCCCGTAAACCTTTCCTGTGAGATATGATTTGTGAGAGCTTTCCGCATTTCCAGTGCCCTGCGTTCTCCCCACCACTCCCCAGCACACACAAGTGGGATCTGCACCTACACTGGGTTTCCTATCGATGCCAGCCTTCCAAAGCCCTTATTTCTTCTTCCTCCTCCAGCAGCCACCTCACAAATTGCTGTTAAAAAAGCAAATGAAGTATTTGCCCTCGTGAGAGGCAGCAGCAGCCCCTCTTGCACAAAGGGCTGAAAGGGCTCAGCTTTCCCCACCGCTCGGTTGCTTCGCCTTCAGTGCAAAACAGGGAGCATTTTTTGGTAAAACAGTAATATTTGGTATTTCTGCGTTTCCTTTCGAAGCCGTACGCTGTAACTGACTAACGGGTCACTCTCAGTTAATTATATTTAACAAGCAGAAGATGAAGAGCAACGCTCCCTCCCCGAAATTATGTCCTTTGGTTTTTTTAAATAGGTGCGAGTAGAGGGACGAGAGAAGGAACAAGTCGGTAAAGTATCAGCTGTGGAAGTTTGTTGGGAACTTTCCAAAACCCTACATCTGCTTGGCAGCTCAGAAAGGGATATGGTTACTCTTTTAACAGTAACACAGCTTTCCCAGGCTACAATATATGAAAAACAGCTTACCCCCAAGCAGGGAAGGGCCAAGCGAGAGCTGCAAAAAAAAAACCACCACCCCTGGCCTCGCCGTGAGACCCTGTCGCCGGCCTGGGGACCACGGCAAACACCGTCTGCTGATGCAGGGGTGTGGGTACGTGGAGCCCCCCTCGACCCCCCCAGCACCCTGAGGTGGCCTGTGATGCCGCGGACGGACGTCTCAGGGTCCCTCCCGCCGTGGCCGGAGAGGGGGCTCCTGCTCCAACATTTTGGGGAGCAACACGGCACAGCTCGAGTCGTCGTAAGCATTCATTCGCCACAAACAACACATCTAAAGGCACTGGTTTTAATTATACCATTAATTGATCTCTCTCTTCTTTTTTTTTTTTCTCCCAGCTGCTAATTAGAGAGATAGTATCTCGGTTGCTTTACGAGCGTTCGAAGACTTTTGCTTGCGTGGAGATACTTCTGCAGCAGAAAGCAGAGGTGGATTGAGCGGCAAGAGAGCGTTTTGCAAAGAGAAGAAATGATTTACCACAGTTGGGTGCATTTTTTATATTTTAATTAATCTCGCTTTAGTAAAAAAAAAAAAAAAAAAAAGAAAAACTTCCCGTAGCCCGTTTTGCGATTAGAGGGCAGGGAGGCATTAGGAAGATTTAGTGCCTCTGGCAGGTCAGGAAAACATGTGAAAAAAAATCAGAAGTAAAAACAATAGAGCAAGAGAAAGGAGGAGCACGTTTGGCACGTGATAAGACGGCTCTCCATCACGAACGGAGTGGGACACGGCTGCCCTGGCCCTCCCACACCAGGAGGGGTCTGCTGGGAGCGTCCCGGCGCCTGTCCCAAAAGCCGGCGGGCTGGGCACACTGCCGTCGCTCCTCCGAAGCCCGGGATCTCCGCCGGAGCGGAGGAAACACATCTCTAGATGTAGTTTTACAACTAGGCGAAAGTTCCCGCAGCAGCGGGACGCGGGGCTGGCGCTGCCTGGTGTGACCCATTTCTCAAATAATTACAGCCCGAGTCACAAACCTGTTAAGACCCAATTAACAAAAATGTTATGCATCAGCGATGCGTGTTTTGTCCAGAACTTTTAATTCCACAGTTTTTCCAAGTAAATTCTCTCTCTTTATTTTCTAGTCATTAAATCCCCTCCCCTGGGTGCGAGCGGTTGCCTTCCCATTGTGTTGCGAAAGGGTTAGCGGGCCAAGAAGTCAGAAGGAAAAGGGTGGCATTACTTGTTGCCACTTTGCGGTGGGGGAAAAAAAAAGTAAATTAAAAAAACACATTAAAAATAAACTCTTGCCTCTCCCAAAGCCAGGGTGAAGCCCTGGGGATGCTCGGGGGAGGACGAGGGGGTCGGGCTGTGCCCAGCCGTGGGTGACAGCAGGGAAGGGGCTGGCTCTCTCCTGGCCTTTCCAGACAAGAGGAGGCAGCGGAGAGGATTTTATTTGGCAGATGGGTGCAGCCATTGAGCTTATGCAGTAGTGGGTTTTTGGCTGCCCGAGTGGGTAGCCTGTTGTTTACTGTTTATGGATTTGTCAGTTTTAATTATTGTGAAGTGCCCAGATGCTCTGGCGACCAGTGCCATAAGCATTTCGGGAGCAAATATATAACAAAACGCACTTGAAAACATCTCCGCTTCCTCCCCGTCCTTCTCCCCCTCGCCTCCCAGGACACCCTGCGGCAGAAAACCCCGGCTCTCCTCGGCACGGCTGAGCCATACCTCTGGGCCAGCGATGCTCCCACCGACCGCAGAGCGGTCCAGGGCCGTCCCGCGTCCTCCCACCCTGGAGCTCTGGCTCCATCAGAGCCATCCCCGCGGTCGGCACAGGCTTCCGAAAACACAGCGCTCCTTTCACCCCACTGCTCCATGTTTTGCTGTTCCTACCCCCATCGCAGGCCCCGGTGTGTGCAAATCTGGAAGCAGATCTGCTTCCTTGCACCTTTCTCTGTTGTTTTTTTTTTTTTTAACCGTCCATCTTTTTAAGATTATGGGACTCTGGTTTATATAACAAGGTTACGTGCATGGCAAATAGCATAAATGTATCCCAGACGCGGCCGTTTAGGAATGCTCCCCCCCGGTTACATATGTACTTTTCATCTGCGGTAGTAGGGCTGCGCGTGGCCGTCTCCAAGCGCTCCGCGGCCCGCTCTTGCCCGACTCCATTGTCATCCAGATTCCTCCTCCCTACGCGAAACGCTTCGCTAGATAAATTCCACTGTATTTCAGAAAAGTTTTCCACAGCTCCCTAAGTGTTTCCATATGACGCTGTGCTCTACAGGTAACTTGAGTTAAAGCCATTCCTTGAGCAAAAACTGCCTGTAAAATTTTCCACTATCTCAGCAGTACTCTATGTGCTGTCATTAAAGCAGAGCACATATATTTCTGAGCAGGATTTGCAGCGATGTCAGATTACTCGCTGAACTTCAATTAGGTTTTTTTATATATATTTTTTTTTAAAAAAACACCCTTCCTCGCTCAGCTCTTTCGCCCGTTTCATTTACTGAGGTCCTTTTTAGTGGTGGAAGATACAGCTTTCTAAGCCGCGCAGGCTCGGAGCGCGGCATGGGCTGGGAGCGGCGTGGATAATGCCAGCCTTGTTCCCGCTGCCTTTTCACTCTGTTCCCAACCCTCCTTTTTTTTTTCCACCCATTTCCCCAGGAACGGCAGCGAACCCTAAATTGCAAACACCTGCTCCATACATCAACCTCAGGCCTGGCAGGACCGAAACGGCGGCAATGCTCGGTGTTCCTGCGGGGAATTTCTCCCCAAAATGCTCAGCCCCGCTCCCCAAAGACGGCAGCAAAACCGCTGCACGCATTAGAGAGTTTAATTTGCAAATACGCTTGTGCCGAAAGAGTCTCTCCTGTTGTCCAGGAAGCCCTTAGCAGCGAGGGAGAATCTCCACAGCAAGGGCAAAATGTGCAATTTCAGAGCAAAGAGCGCTAAGGACGGAGGTAAAACGTGAGTTGTGTGGACAGGATCGCGGCGCCCTGCGCACGCAGCGGCTGCAGAACATCTGGCTGGGTTCTGGAGAGAGAGAGAATCCAAGATGGCAGGAAAGATTAATTATTTTGCAACTTATTCTGGTTTCAATGAACTTTTCTCTGGTTACAATCAAGGTTTTAAATGGCGTATTGGACGCACGCTGGGCAGCAGTGAGCTGAGGTGGGGTGCTCTGCCGTTGGGAATGACAGACGCAATCGGCCAGAAACCCGACTTGTAACCGTCCTGCCCAGCCTGTTACACTGAAATAGCTATTTTGCCACTGGTTTAATTAATAAGCCATATTATTGGTTAATTTTATACCGTTCTGAACTTTTGTCAAGGAAAAATGGTTAATTTTAGAGTGAATGGATTTGATGCGGCAGGAATGATGAATAAACAACTTTTTTAAAGGTATGGGCTCACAGCTTTGCTTCGCTTGGATTAAAGCCCACATGTTTATTACACAAATAATGTCCATTATTGATGGACTCCTTTACAGACAAAGAATCTCCCCTATCTTCAAACTGCTTTTTAAAAAGCTGTTAAATACCCTGCTCCCATCCCAGGGTTTTACACATGCAAATAACACCCCTAAACAGTTTTAATTCTCTTTTTCCCCCCTCATCTATCTCCCTGCTTTCCAGATGGACCACCAGCTTCCCACCCTTGCCAGCAACAGCTTGTGTATTGTTTGTTTAAAACAAAGATGACGCATTAAATATCATATACCAGGCGAGGAGCGGGGTTAAGGGTAACACTCTCGAACCGCGACGCCGTGCCCATCGTTGGAAGGCTTGGCCATCCCCTGCCCTTGGGGAAGGCGCTTCCCGACCCGGCATCGCAGATCCCTTGCCTCCGGAGAGAGTTAAACTTGTGCGAACGCTCTCCAAATTATACAGGCTAACTAACAATTATGTCATTTCATTCAAACATTCATTCACCCGTCATGTGCCCAGATTAAACAGTAACACTTTGTTTGAAGCGTTCTGCTGAAATTAGCGGACCAGAATTGCCTTCACCTATATTTAAGCACTCAGCCCCACGTCGAACGTAGCCTCGCCTGAACTCAGACGGGTTTAGGCAAGGGTTTAGCACTTTTACATGAACTGAACCCATACTTTTGTACGCTGCACGTGTATACGTGGTTATCACATCTGTGTTGGTAGCAATATCTCTATACAGATATACTTACAGGGATATGGAGCTAAGATTTCAAGGAAAATTTATGAATCTGAGAAGAATTTATGAATCTGAAAAAAGTATGAATCTGAGGAGACATTTATGCTTACTGAGAGCCCCCACAAAAAGTGTTTGCAAGCTGTGATAAAAGAAAAACAACGTACAAAAGCTGCAGCGTGGTCAGTGTGCTGCGGCGACAGACTTGGAAAAAGCAAAATCTGAGTTCAGGGCTGGCAAGATTTTTACCGTTTCCTTCTTTAAGGATGGTGATCCGGGATACAAGCTGGATTTTAATCAACGCATTTTACTCGAAAGCAGAATAACAACTGAACCAACACCAAACCTCTCCTGCATGCTTTGTCCACGTTCTCCCAGCCGTGGGACGTCTGCAGCCCGGCACCCCTCGCCCCGTGCATGAACCGCCGGCGTGCGCCGCAGAGGAGTACGGAGCTCCAGGATGCCCAAGTCTGGCATTAATGCTAAAATCTGTAGTGCTACCAACATCTCCAAGATGCCAGTTTGCTGCCATCAACTTTGTGTGACAGGAGAGAATAGCAGGCAGATTGCGTATCTAATGAGCCACACATATTGAAAATCCACAGCAATCTCTGGAATACATGTGGATTTGTCTAAAACTCTAAAATATGGCCTGGATGGTGTCCTGACTGCCAAAACCACAATGAATTCACTGTTACTGTCACTAATCTCCATGTATGTTACATATGGTTGACATTTTTCTTTAACTCTCATATTTTTTGCATGTGTGCGTATATAAATAGGGTAAGAGGGAGGCTAGGAGCAGGCAGACAAACAAACAACCGGCTGCCATGCACAGCGTTCCCATTAGGCACTGGAAAACGAGTCCAAAATGCGTTATACAAACCCGCAGAGCCCCAAACAGCCCCTTTTCAAGCGCAGGTGAAGACGAGGTCCGTCCTGGGAACCCAGATGTGCCTTCCTGGCGTTAGGTTCGAGCATTCAACCTAAAGTCGGGAAGGGTCGCTCGGAGTCCAGCTGAATCCAGCGGGAATCTCGAGGCATTTCGATACGATACGGGGCAATTCATGCACTTCGCATGTTCCTTCAAGTCATTAATTTAAAATAATTCGTGCTTCATCTGAAGGAATCTGATATTCATATGATAGACGTCGCCTTGACCACCCAATCGGAATATGAACCCTTCCAGCAGGAGGAATAAACCCCCTTTTATTAGCAATGCAATATTACATGGCGTGCTGGCAGAAAAGTCATATGTGAACTAAGAAATAATATTTCATGCATTCCTTCTACTTTCTAGGCAAATTTATGCCAGATTTTATTCCACTCCAGCGTTATGAGCGGCGCTGCTTATCTCTGTTTCAGTGCACTTCTCCTAAACAGTAGGTCAGCTGAAAACTTTGTTTACCGCCTGAGGAGAAGCAAATAGTAGTCACGCATGGTTGGCAGGGGCTCGTGGTATGATATATTCACTGCTGTTATATGGCTCATCATATAATTTAAGTCTACTGTAAACAGTCTATTTATGATACACATCCCTTTTGGACATGCAAATTCTTTGGCTTGTGAGAACGGCGTTACGGTTATGGGTATGTTCCTCCTACCAAGCGGCGCTCGCTGTTGGTAGGTGTTAATAATGGAGTGAATGTGGTTCCAGAAGAGAGGAACCTCTCTTAATTTTCACTTTAAATAAACTCAACAAAATCTCAAGCTAGGTATTTCTTTGATGGCTCTTTCCCAGGGGATCTGCTTGCTCCCATTGCCCTTTTTTCAAGTCTAGCTGTTCCTAACAGGCTTTTCTCTTTTGACATCCTATAGCAAGTTCCTTTTCTTCTCTGTTAAAGCTATAACCTCTCCGATGATGCCGTGGGGACGGTACCCACAGCAAAACCAGGGTTTCAGCAACCCTACTTGAAGACGGAAAAGAGCCAAAGGCTGTAGGGACGGGTGAGAAATTTTGCAGTCAAGAAAAAGCAGCTGGTCCCAGTCCACTGAGGTCCTCAGGACCGTCCCACCAGCACCCTCCTTGTTGAGTTTCTCTCTTGCATCACATCACGGCCGTGACTAGCTCACACCCCTATTTTGGGAAGAACAAACCCCAAGCACTGTTATCCTGATGACGCCCGACGCTGCCTACGAGCCCTGTCTTCCTAGTCCCCATGATAAACCATTCGTGGTTTTTATTTGCCTCCTTTACATTTGCCATTCAGATTTGACAGAAGACACTCAAGCAGTCACGCGCTATGGACCCAGGAGCAATCCCCCAGTTGCGTGCCGCACCTGATTTTCAACAAAGAGACTGCAAGTACATGTGCCGAAACCAAGAAAAACTGGCCTTTATCATTGATTTTTTAAAAACTTTTAAAGCTCAAGAAGAGCTCTGGGTTGTCTAAAGCCAACATTTCTCATAAAAAGTCATGTGGTGACTTCCAAGGGAGAGCAAATCTGAGTGTTTCTAAAACCCTACAACAAGGTTGGGTCCTACTACTCACTCCTCAAACATTATTCTTCTTCCACGACTTCCAATAGACTTCCTTTATACAGGGACATGTCAGTAGCAAAAGGCATTGGAAATCTCTGGGTGTCTTGCAGGTGCACGTGGACGCGTGGGCAGGAATGGTCTCAGCCCCATCCGTCAGAGAAAGCACTGTGGTGTTCACGAGAACAAGGACAGCATTATCTCGGGCACAGCGTCCGTCTGAGCGGATGGGCGGGGGGGAGCGGGTATCATCTACTTTCATTTTTAAATATACCAGGCAGTTTTACAATTTGCTACATTTCAGTAAGTTCCTACATCACTGTTATGTGGTCTGACCTAGACTGATAAATGTCTTCTGCAAGCCAAAACCAATGGTAACATCAATATCTGTGCTGGGGCTGGGCTGAGCACTGCACAAATACGCGGTGTCTATGCTCTGGAAACTTTAAAATCTTAAGCAGCCAAATAGAAGGAAGAAAAGAAGCAGCGGCACTCCCACTTTTACTCCTGATGAACCACGCTATTACTGAACCAGTTAAATAATTTGCCCAAGGCCACAAAGAAAGGCTGTGGTGGAGCACATTTCCAGCCACGTGCTTTAACCAGTCCAGAGCTCTCTCCTAGCAAAGATTACCATATTCAATACTTTTCTAAGTACTTTTGAATAATTGTAACCACCACTTAACTTTCATCTGAGTGGCTGCAAAAATCTACATCATCCTTTGGTTTAATTTCTTTCCCCAAGAACCGCATTTGAAAAGAGCACGAGCAAGCCTGAACCTGCTACTTACACTACAGTACCGGGACGGAAAAAATCATATAAAGGTATTCCTGACATTATATATGCTCATGTCAGTCAGGGCTTCTAAAGAGCCGGAAAAAAAAATGACTGCAACTTCTTCAAAGTGCACCTTATACAAACACAGCTGGTCTTTGACTAATCGTAGGTATTTTGTGGCCATTTCACGACTACAGTAGCGGTTAAAAATCTGTCACAGTGGAGGTGCAATAAGAGCCGTCTTGTTCTTCACGGGATTGGGCTCATCTTCAAAAAGTGAGCTACAAGAAAAGCATGAGGAAGGGATGGGTGTGAGAGCCAGGTACCTGCAACGGCTTCTTAGCGATCACACCAGTGATGATCAGCGATGGGTTAAACAAATGCAAAAAAAAAAAGAAAGAAAGAAAGAAAGAAAAAAAAAGACCCATAATATATTATGACTTTGCAGAGCCTTGATTGTAACAAAGTCACTCAAAACTTCCTCCCTTCTCCCCTTCCATACTGGGAGCCCGCACTGAGAACAGATTTCATCAGCCAGAAAAAGGGGTTGCACTCAGCCTTCACCGGCCCGTATGTTCAAATGCTCAAAGATCAATGCTCAAAGACAACCTGCAGTGTTCATTAAATATCAGGAAAAAAATTATGCCAGGTATACGCGTAATTTAAATCATTTAATGCCATGCAATTTATGCCAAATAACAAAGAAGAATATTGCACGGTGCCAGTTCCTCTGATTAATGTGATCACGCTTTACATTTCTTTGGAGCTTCTCCTAATGAAGGGCAAGCAGAAATTTCCCCCCACTAAACACTTTCCAGCTCCGCTTTACTTTCTAGCGCTTTCCCTCGTAGTGCACATCATTCATTTTGCTGAGCAACTACACTTGCTTCTATTAGGCAGCTATTAATTACCTAGCCCTAATGGCAAGGTGACAGTACATTGCATCGCCATCGAGAAGAACGGATCGGAAAGTTCACAAAGAACCGGGTTTTGAATAAAAATGAGGTTTGTATCTGCATCTTATCCTCCTTGAGTGAATTGGGTATGGCATGGAGGAACCCCATGCCCAAATGGCTGGGGCAGGGCTGGGACAGGAGGACTGGTCCCCCACCATTCGGGATGGCTGGAGGAATTGTTCTCTGTGCTGCCTGACCTGCACAGCTGGATGAGGACTGCTGTTGACAGACATCCTGGGGAGAAGGGGAATAAGAAATGAAGAGGGAGGGAAACCCGAAGGTCTTGTGGAAAGGAGGGAAGGAAGCGGACTACCCTCTTCTCCTTACATTTGGAGACAGATGTTCTCAATATCCTCAGCTCCGAAGGGTAGGAAGTGGTGAGCACAACTTGAGGAGATCGAGTACTCTTGGCAAACAGCAACAGGGTTGGTTTGGTTTTGGTTTTTTTTTAACTTTCTGGAGGACTAAAATGAATAGTGGTTTTAGTGGCATTTAAATCTGTCCATGGCATCTTCCTATCTGCTTTAGGGATCTGCTTCCTCCCAGTGCCCTGGAGGAAGGGCCCAGCCGACGGAGCAGAGGGCTGGGCTCACAACGCAGCTCTGGATGAAACACAAGAAGAGTCTCCAAAAACCCGCACCTCAAATTGAGCCCTTACACGTTTCCAGAGCAGATGTCACAGGGACCAACAGACTGGTGCGCCTCTATTCATCCCCTACAAGCACTTTCCTCTTTAAAGGCATCTGGGGTCTGCTCCGCCATCGCCGTGCGGGGATTTACGTACGTTGCTCCCATTAGCGTTAATGGTAGTTAGGCACATACAGCAATTTCTCTCACGCTTCAGGAAGAGAACAGAGCCTTACGGATGAAAAGTTTGCTATTAAGGATTCTTAATACAATGGAAACATTCTGTCTCTTTTAATTGTAATTTACTTCTAAGTGTAACCGCTCTGGGTTGGGAAAACCAGGATTCAGTCCAATTCAATTATGCAATTCTTGCCACCTGGTAAGCCTTGTCATTTTATAAAGAGTACTGTAGTAGAACTGGCAGATTCATTCATGTTCAGAGCGTAAGCGGCGTACACTGTGTAATCACTGGCTCATAAAAAAGAGTGCAGCGCGAAAGTCAACCGCTCAATTATAATGCAATCTTTAAAAAAGAATATGCAAAACCGGTAGGCGAGATTCGTCTTTGGTTCAGCTGGTTTACGCTTATAAGTTCACTGCGATCTTTGCTTTGCAAAGCTTTTGAGTACAGGCTCAACCTCAAGTTAAAACTGAGCTCAACGCGCGACACGATTCACTCCAGCCTGCTTCAATCGATCAGCGCCCACTTGCAGACGCCGGCGGGTAATCTCCATCCAGAGGGCCCTGATGGGAGGGGATGCTAAATCACGGGGATGCAGGGAGAGTTTTATTGGGCTAATGCACGTTCGCTCTGACTTAGCTAATGAAGCTGCAACGAGATAATACAGGAAAGGAAAATCCAGCCCCAGCAACCGGGAACGCTTTCATTAGCCCCGGCACACGGGCACCTGACAGCTGATCAAAACTCCACGCCACCTTCCGTCCCCGCGGGCTAACGAGCTTCCCCGCATCCCGGCCCTGCTAAAAACCCTGAGCATCACCACATTTACCACCCATATCAATGACTCCTTGCATACACGCAGTGGCAAAGGCACAGAAAAGGGGTTTTTTTTTGCAGCAAAGAGTTAACAGGTATAGAAAAGTAGCAGGACTGGCCGGTGGAATGGTTTTAATCTTCCCCGGGTAGTAAGTGTCCGAGGGAAGAACTCCACTTTGCTTTCAGCAGCTTTGGCCTATCTTCTTTGCCTGCAGCAAACAACGTGAACATCCTTTGAGCCTCTGACCAGGAGTCAGATGTTCCAAGGAGACGGATCAGAACACGGGACCAGGACTTACCCACAGGCACTGGGAGCCCTGCTAAACCAGCACCCCGAAACCATAACTGGAAGATTAGTTGTGTTTTTACTAAATAAATAGTATCGCAGCTTCATTTGGCAGTTCAATTTCTTTGTATTTTTGTATCCCGAGACAAGGCCCAAAATTTGCAGCAGCCTCGGAAAGTTTGAAAACATTTGGAGAGCCCAGGTGGGCCAGCCAGCTCTGCCATGGGATGGCAAGGGGCCTCTCTGTCATCACTTGTGTCTCCGCTGCCCTTTGCCCTCCACGCCATTTTCCAAGCTCTCTGTCCCAGGATGAGAGCTTTCGGCCCGTACGGGATGTGATCTCCCCACTCCCCATCCCAGCCGGAGCAGGCCAAGCCGGGCTTTGCCCGTGTGCGCAAAGGAGATGACTCCATGAGGGACACAGAGCTGGGTTTTACTAATCCCAGAAATTATCCCTGGACTCCCCACCTGACGGCTCTGCACCTCCGATGACAAGAGCGGGATGTTTTGAAATGTTGCACCTTGTAAATAGGAGAAGCACAGTCTGATCATAAAAATGTAAAGTATTAATTAATAGTATAACTTCGGTTTGTATTCTAGCCGCGACATAATGAACCTGCCAATTTTGATTGCAAAGTGAAAACTCATCTCTTTATTTTGGACAAATAGGGTTAAGCTTCTTAAGCAATTCTTTGTTGTTTTGACTTCAACAATTTATGCAAATGAGATGTTAATTAGGGTAATTGTAACTTAAATTATGCTTGTGTAAACCTCTCCATTGGTAGGAAAGTGTGGGAATCCAGACAACTGGTATTTAAAGCAGCTGTACTAACTCACTTCTGAAAGCAAAGCATACCAAGATCACTTTCATGTCTTTACAATTTGTTTTTATGAGGTGATAACATTTTTACAAATACCATCATTTTTGCTTTTTTATATTGTAAGTGACAGTCTGACATTTTACAACTGGCTTATTGAAAACAAGAATTGAGCACTCTCGCTGTAACGGACATTAACTGCTCAATAGAGATTCACATGCTAATGAGGTGAGAGGGGCTCCAGAAAGTTTTGATAAATGCGACACACACTCTAACTAGCAGTGAATGTGAGTTGACAAAGAACATCTACACCAGGGTTCAATAAAATGTAACCCTTTAAATTAATCATACTGGCAGTATTTAATAGAACGCACAACAATCTCTTTTCTGATGGCGAGAAAGCAGAAGAAATGCAAAGTCTCGACAAATGAAAGTTCCCACATTTCCCTCTTCACACTGCTACTTTCATTGGAACTTCTACAATTGGTAAAAAAAGGTAGTTACTGTAAATAACAAAGTAGGAGGTTTAATTGTTTCCTTCTTTTAAAGCAGGATGCTTTTCTTCACGTTTACTTGTCTGGATTCTATTGAGCAAATACCCCGATCCGAAAGATTGATCATAAAAAGCATCACCGGTGGCTCTCGGAAGGAAATTTAAGGATACCATAGAGCAGAGAGAGGCTTAAATGACCAGCTTTCTGCCAGGCCTTTTTTCAGCCCAGCTTAGTGATTTTTTGCCTTTCACTAAATATAGCTTGAAGAAAAATAGGCTGCAGTGGTTCACCAGAAGCAGAAAGTGAAGTTCAGGGGCTTCCTTCACACCGAACGCCCCAGATTTTGACGAGATTTGCTCCAACGAGAGGCCAAACTGGAACCTGAGCTCCAGCTTCAAAGCAGAAGAGGTGCAAAATTTTTCACCCCAGTTGCCTTACAAGTTTGTTTTTTTTTATTTTCCCATTCTGCCAGTCCCAACTTGACGGCACCAACCGCTACGCGTGATCTTGTGAGATCCCAGGAAATAAAAGCTCTGGAAGGCCGATCGCGGCCCCTGCCTCCGTGCTTTACGCCAGGGCATTATTTCTCCCTAAAGCGACAATCCCCGCTACCCTTTTTGAGTTTAGCCTGTTTTAATCTTGGCAGGAAGTGTAAATCTGTGCGCTCAGCAGCATTGCAGGCTTGCTGGCTGTCAAAATTTTGCCTCCGCCAATGCTTGAGAGGTATTCTTGTCATTTCACTGGGGTAGGAGGCTTCTCCGTCTGACATCCAAAAATCTCCCCAAGCCATACGTTATGCCAAAACGTCGGCAAACGTACCCTGCTCGCTGCATTTCAAGGCGTTTCGGTAACTCAAACTTGCTCTCACAGCAGCTCCTGGATAGCTATAGGCAACACGAGGAGCCCGTTGCAGCAATCTCACAGGCAGAGAAAGGAAAATATCCATGAACGAACCCAGAAGAAAATCCCTCGCCCACCTCCCCACCGCCTCCGGACTTTGCCAGCCTACTCCACTACGTTTTAAATTGCCGGGCGGCCCGGTGAGCCTGCCTATGGAAACGCGTGTCCGTGCTCCCCAAGAGGTGTCGGGGGCTGCTCGACTTCTCTCCGTGCAGAAATCGTGAGTCTGGAAAAACGAGCGAGCGGAGCAAAGGCATGCGGCGGTTCAGAAATGGCCATTTAGCCAAATTGCATACCTGTGCTGTGTCAGCTATATGGTAGATTCATCTCGTTCCATTGGTCTAATGGATAGCAATTGAATTTAATTAGCAAAACTACTTTGACTTAGTCTCATACTGTGCTGAATGTAATGAAATCTTTCTCCTCTCTCTCTCCCCCTCCCCTTTTTTTCCCCCCTCAAATAAAGAATGTCCTTAACTGCATTCCACTGTTAGAATATTAAAAGCTATATATGTTACTTCTCAGGACAGAGTACAGCCATCTCTTTTCACAGGCTTCAGATTTAGTTATTGTATTACATAACATAAAATAATTAAAAAGATACTTCGATAGTTACACACAGTATAAATTCAATTACCGCGATGTCTCCATTAAAAGCACTTTTATAGTATGAATAAAATGCAAATCCTCTTTATGGATCAATACCAGAAACATAATTCTAAGCTTTATCCTGAGAAGGAAGTTAGCCTTAATAAATCATGTTCTTAGATTTAAAAAAAAAAAAAAAAAGTTTGAGAGAGATGTATTTGAAGGTAATTCTCTAAAGCAGACATGACGCTCCCATTTCTTCTGGGCTCGCTTTTTAGTGGCAAGGTTGGCGGGCTGCGCCTCCCGCTTTTGTACAGACCCTGCCGAGGAGAAGAAAAGCCCCGGCCACACGAACCGGCGCCGCGGCTGCTTGCAGCTCTGCCTGGATTTATTGAAACGCCCCAGATCTGGCACCGAGAAGTTTGCAGCAACTCATTGCCCCCGAAATAAAGTGTAAAGCAATTCCTCCGGATGGGTTTGGAGGGAATGTTACCACCAAGCCTAACTTTTGCCTGGCCGGGCACAGCCAGACAAGTTCCTATGATTGATTATTGCGGTATCTCTGTATCTCTGACTTTGAACCATAACCTTTTTTGCGCACAATGACAGTTGGGACCTACCATTTGCCATCTGTAGAGGTGGTGGGGGAGAGAAGGACTTCGCTTACATTAATCAACCAATTAAGAACAGACTTAAACAAAACACTAAAGCATAATAAAAACCTGACTGCTTAATAGCTTTCTACTTTTAATAGTTGCCTTCCTGTAGTCTGCTGATGAGAGCAGCGCTGCCCAGCCCCTGCCAGGGACGGGGCTCTGGCTCCAGGGCTGGGCATTGCCTGACGCTGAATAAAGCTGAGGGTCCTCTGTTCTGGGCAAGACTGAGTCCCCTTACAGCAAAAAAACAACCAAACAACAAAACCCCAAAAGTTTGGAAACACAAGTTGTAAATCACAGCCGTGCAACACGGCCGGGCTCTCCCGTCAACTGCAATCATTACAGAATTATTTTTGTGAGGGTAAAATTAGTAACTAATCAAAGACACAAATCACTGCTTCAGTAAGAATTAACCTTTTCTTTCAAAGCTCGGGGCAGCTTCAAGAGACCCCATACATTTTGACACTGTCCCCTCCCTCGTGGCTGGCAGCACATCCTGAAGAAGAGACCGAAATAGCGGCCAAATAATGGGGGGTGGATTCTGCACCCAGCCACCTCGATACGGGTCTGCACGCAGCCCGAGCAACTTGAAGGCTAATTCTGCTCTCATTGACAGTGGGTAAAACCACTTTTGTGCAAGCCGGCAGAGAAATCTGGCTTCCCCTCGCCGGGTTTGGTAAGCAGACACCTCGTGCGATGCTGTGCACTGCGGAAAACAAGGATGCGCATCCTTGTTTGCATCTCTGGCTGATGAGGTTGTGCTGTTGGCGGCCGTTTGCAAGGCCAGGACCGATATTGGACCGGTACCATCCAGAGGCACCATCCAGCAGCATCACTAAAGCTGCTTGTTCCTGCTGCCTTTGGAGAACCCACCAGCGCAGCTCTCAGAAGACCTCCTGGACTTCTCTACTTAGTGAAGCTATAGGAGAGGACGCGTTCATACTGATAAAGAAATAAAACATTTATTACAAGGAATCATATTCAACTTGAGACATTTCAAACATGCCCAGATATTGCTAAATCATCCCTTCAGCGTGACCTGCAAATGAAATGGAGTGTCTTCTTTGTAAGAAGCTGAGCGTATTTACGGACAAGGTACACAAAAACCCCACAAACCACTCAAGATCTGATCAGCCAAGAAAACGTACGGTCTTACTACAATAAATATGGGTTTGTGATATTTAATAGTTGAAATTTGAAACAAATTTGTAGGGGTTGGCCAAGATGGTCTCTCCATCCTCGTGCTATATGTTTCTTTGTCTGTCATTCTTTTTAATACATTGCATCTGTAAAAAAAAAAAAAAATTGCAACCTACTTTGTACAATTACTGCAATGAAGTCTCAAGCAATCTATCAAGTTGTCATACATTTTCTTCACATTAAACCCTTTTAAAATCTTTCCTTTTTTCTACATTTCAAGAAAATGCAGATGAAAATTTACTTGGCCCGAAAAAAGACAGAGTGAGACATGTCATTTATCAAGTCTAGTAACAAGAGGAGTTTGTGATATCATGTCAGGTGAGCAAATAATCCCCAAAGTGGCACGTTAAAGTTTTGGAAGGTTTGTAAATCAACAAAATTCAGAGCATCAATAAACCCGCAACCGGCAGGGCTTCGGAAAAATCCCCTCTGAGCAGGTGGTTCTTACGGAGGTTTCCTGAACTCCCTTTTTGCAGCACTTGAAGAAGCCACCCCCAAAAGAGGGTGCTGAGGTGGCCGGTGGTCTGTCCCCTCCGACGGAGGGAGGATGACACGGCCGGACATCGGGCTGGGTTCATGGGAGAGCGCGGCATTACCGAAGGCTATTTATTGTTAAGGAAAGTGCTTTTATCTATTGATGGCACCCAGAAACAATGAGCAGGAACACGAAGCAACGGGTGGGTGAGAAGGAAGGTGAAGGGAAACCGGGAATTATTTCAGCTGGAAACTGGATGAAATGACGAAGGAGGATTATTTTGCCTGTTAGTTTAAAAACTCTCCACGATGAGGTTTGCATTTGAGGGCCCATCTCTAGTTTATAGCAGCGTGCAGAAATGTGTGGATTTTACCTTAATATCTGTTAGCATCTGATAAACAAGCTCCATGATAAGGGATGTGATAAAGTTCTGCTAAGGCTGGGAAGATGGAGATCCCTCTCCCATGAGCTACAGGGAAAAATAACTTATCTCCAACTCTGCCTCCCTCCCTCTTTCCTTCAGAGCATCAATGATGCTCCTGTGGGGCCAAGGGAGCCCCTGCATGCCCAGGAGCCCCAGCATCCCCCAGATACAGTGGCCAGGCATTGGTCACTGGGTGCCACCACCTTCGGGACCATAAGTTAATTTAAAATAAAGGCAGAAAGCCGAGCGATTTGCCTTCCATGGTTTCAAAACGCCGAAACCTTGCTTCCCGAACCCGGCTCGCGCTGCCGGTCGCACTTCTTGCACAACAAAGAAATCTGTTTAGTCTCCAGGAAACCCCACGTGTTACCATAACTAATTTGAGCCCAACCGAATTTGCAGTGTTGTCAGGTCTTTAGGACGATCCCACGCCATTCCCAATGTAGGGAAAAACCATGCGCTTAATTATCTTCTTTAATAATTCCATGGTATGTGATTTATTAAACAGACTCCTTATTTGTAAACAAAATCAGAGCCACAAATGTGCGAAGACAGTCGCACTTCCTGGCTAAATAAGAGGCAGACAAAGAGCCCTAATGATGCACCAAAAATGCTAACCAAAAATGTACTCTTTAAAAAGATCACCAATTTAATGCTTTTTGTATTTCATTTATCAGCCATGTAGTCATCATTCCCCTCCCTACCACCATCTGTACACACTTTCCCAATAGACCATCACAGCTGTCCCGTTTCTCACACAAACAGTACCTTTTATATGCTTCCCAACTGTTTTTAATAACTGTTCTGTGCACAGCACTGTACTTCCTTTGTTTTCTTTTTTTTTTCCTCCCCCCCTTTTTTTTTTTAAATACGAAAAAAAAGATATAATCCAAACAAACAGGTCATCCCAGTGATTGGTATAGGAAGGCAATTAAAATAGTCAACGTCTCCATGGCCACTGACCCATCCTCGAGTCGCACCAGTGGCCCCAGCACACCCAGCGCGGAGCCGGAAAGTTCCCTAGAGAAGTTGCTAAGGTAGACGAAGCTCATTCAAAAAACGATGTCCGTTTTAATGAGGAAACATTATTAATGTTAGATACTGCTTGTGCAACCAAAGAAAGTTTTTTTGAGGCTTTCAGAGCACATTTATCAACTCAAAGACACTGCTGTCCTGTATTTCAGAACCGCATGGATAGAAACATCCCATTTTCCTTTCAAACTCTGACTCATTTCACTCTTTCCAAACGCCCCGCGCATCCCGACTTTGCATCGCCGGTGCTCGTGCCTTCCCTGCGCCCATCCCTGCTCACGACGGTGGCACTGCTGGGACCCCAAGCCGGGCTGGACCGCACAAGCCCGGTGGCCCGCAGTGGGGATAAAGGCACTGCGCAGCAGAGGAGAACTCAGCCCCAAGCAAAAAAAAAAGCACTTGCAAAGGGCAATAGCGGGGAGAGATCCAGTCAGGAACTGGGGAAAAAGTGGGACTTTCTCAGCGATCCATCTCATGGAAAACCTACCCTACCAAGAGGACATTCAGGAATGAGAACTCTATATACTTCTTTTCTCCAGGGCAATGCCCTCAGCATTCTTCGGCACGGTGCAGGGAGATGGGCACATCCCGCTCGGCAGTGCACAAATGATCCTCAGTCGCCTCCTTGCCTGCACGAAGGGCACGTGGAGAGGTCCCGGCGCTCCGCACGGGACCGCAGCGGATAACCGAGCTCTGTGCCAGGATGAGGACCATGCTCATACCATCCTCATCACACGGGCAGACAGCTTCACACCCTGGGACTGCTCGCTGCTGAGACACGTCTCGCTGTTTTATAGAAGAATTTAATTACAAAAGACCATGCATGTGGAAAACAACTGGTCCACTCTCAGTTCCCATCAGGATTTTGACCTCCAGCTTTTGAGCAGAAAAAGAAATAACGTCCATGTTTAAAGTGGGCGTTGAGTATACATTATTTATTAGGGGAAAAAATAAAAAAAAAAAAAAAAAATTAAAAAAGGCCTTGACCACAAAAATCCCA